>CAUJNA010002201.1:367500-415000 GCA_963377175.1 Effrenium voratum | reverse complement strand
ACGTACGGGTATGGCGGGAGCTGTTGGCTTTAGCGCTGCACGCAACATGTGCGACCTGCCGGAGCCTCGGGCGACGCTTGTGCCATGCCTACGACCCAAACGAAGGCAACGCTTGTGGCCTTTTCGGGTATCGTCAAAAAGCTGCCGCGGGGCTTTGCGTGCTCAAGATGGCTTCGGGTACTCCAATGTAGTTGGTTGGTTTCATGCTGAATCTTGTGTATGGCATTGTTGCTTTTGACATGCCCCAAGGGGTGGTCGCAGCCTAAAGGTAGTCTGTGCAAAGTCATGTACCAAGGCCTCCAGTCTCAGGCCATGAAACAGCAACAGAGCCCCTGCAGAATGCTGAGCCCACTTTCACGTGGGCGTGTCTTGTTTTGAAGTAATTACAGTTGTTGTGTAATTTAAGGGAAACCAACAATAAACCAACATGGTTTTGTACAGGTACTTCAATATGCAGTCCAGACACACCCATTCGGCGGTTTAGTATATTAGAATTGAGAGGTTCTTTCTGATTGATTGCCAAAGCCCTTTGCCAAAGGGCGCCAAAGATGAAAGAGCCATTCTTAGATGTAGGAAACACTTCTGTCGCCCTCCTTGCAATGCAACTTTTCAAGAAAGGTTTCTCTGGTTTTGCTGGAGGCCGCCAAGAGCCAGTCGTTGACCTTGTGCCATTTCCGCCTTTGCCGCCTGAGGCTGTCGCTATGGGCGTCTGTGCGGCGCGGGGATCGCAACTGCCCGGGGATCGTTTGCCGGGCGACTCGGATCTGTGCGAGGGCAGGCAGCGCCCTCGCCCCACTTGTTCCGCGACTCACTTGCCCAAAGCGAATCGACCTTTTGGCCTTTTGGTTTTCCCATGTTGGTCCATTTTTAGTAAAGGTCCCAAAAGGTGAACCTTGTGTTTTCAGGTCTTTTGGGCAAGTGAGGTGATGAATCCCCCTTTTGTTGCTCTAGCACTGATGCAGCATTCCCGTTCCCCATAAACCACGGGACGACTGGACAACCCTCTTTTGGATGCCTTTCAAAAGCACTTTTGACTGTCAATGTGCGTGCACAGTCCATTGATTATGTGAATGTCAAATGTGGTCACGTCAATGCGGCTTATCTCGATGAGACACTAAAAGAGTCCGATTCGACTCAGCATGAGTCGCGGCTTGGTTGTGATTGTTGTTGCATTTGCCAGTCTTTGGGTTGAGTGCCTTTATCTTTTTTGCACTGATTCGGCATGTTACTCTTCATCTTGCCTTATGTTCTTTGGAACTATGGTGTGGCGAAAAGGGATCGTAGTCGTCCTCTCGCGCCACCAGCAGCGTTACAAGCACCAGCACAACATACACAACAAGCAGTAAAAGCAGCACCAGCAGCCATTTGGTGGTGAAAGTCATCTTTTTGTGGTGGCTTCCCTCATGGTCACCCCATGTTCACCGGACCTTTTGATCAACCCCCATGAACATATATATATATATACACATGTACACATAGTTTCCATGAATTTCGCTGTTGGTCTGAACCCCGGCTCGAGAATCACTGAGGTAGCCGCTGGATGTGTGCGCGGGGTCAGGCTGCGAAGAACCCTGGGTTCCCCTCAAGAAGCCACAGGAGGATGGGTCTGATGTTGTTTTTTTTGTTTTTTGTTTAAACAAAGCTAGAATAGAATATGTGTTTGTTTGGTTTGGTTTGGATTGGTTTGGTTTGTTTGTTTGGTTGTTTCTCTCTGAAAACGCATAGACCCTCACATCACAAAGAAATAGAACCTCCCTGCTTTCCTGTTGGAAGGCCATTTTGCACTTCCACGTTAGTTGGTGGGAGGGTAACTCTTTGCTGGTGGTGGGGATTGGTGTGCTTGTGTGTCCTGGAAAAGGGAGATTGGCTTGGTATTCCTTTGTTCGATCTCTTTGGACTAGTGGCTTGGATTTGGATTTGAACGGGTCCCCGGTTCTCGTAGAGGGTAAATGGGAAACCCCTCCTGAACCACCACACAAACCAATCCAAACCGCCAAGTAGAGGGAGCTCAGATACACCATCCAGTTGCTGTTTCTTGCTGGTGCGGAGTGTTTGATGTCATAGGCGGATCTCCGCATGCTAGCGATGAGGCATGTGTCAAGGTCACATAATCCTGAAGACCTGATGGTGATTGGTGTTGCAAGGTCACATAGTTAAGTCATATCAAACGATTCCCTGACATTTCTCGACATCAATTGATCGTGCTTGCTGTTTATCAACGAGCCTCCAACTCAAAGTGTCAAGGCTTAGATTGACATGATGTGTGCACAGATATGTGTACCTCTTGATGCCCATGCCAATTCGCAATTCCGCTGTCCTGCGCGCGGTTCTGGCTATTGATGCAGGGGTGCGTCAACGTGTGTCAATCGCAACAGCTGGCTGCCAAGCAGTGCGATATAAAGCAAAGGCACTCCCTCGGAGTTTCACGTTGCTTTGGCCAACGCTTCGTTGCTTTGAGCAAAGAGAGGCACTGCTCTCAGCCTCCCAAGGCTTGAGCAAGCGCCAACCCTGGAGGTGGCAAACGGACTAAATTTTTGAGATGATATGCAGCATGTCAAGAACACCTCCGAGGAATGAGGCCTGATCCCTTGGGTCGGTTCATTTGGGTCTCTCTTCTGGTGATGTCCTGGCGCGATGTTTCGGCTGCGCAACGATGGCTCCCCGCAGGCGCAGGACGCCATACTCTGAGACGTTCGAATGTGTTCAGGAGCTTTTGCTTGCCGCAAAACTTTGACCAGGTCGTGGCATTGCTCAAACGGATTTGCCCTGCCACAAACCTTTGACCAAGTCATGGCATTGCACCCATGGTTCCATCAGGAGCGCTTCGTGCCGATCGGATCAAGGATAATGTTAACCCCGGATGAATAAACCGGTTGATTAATAGGGGGATGCCCCCTTTTAGTGGGGAGTCAGACCACTCTTGGAGGGAACACCTTTTCAATAGTGGGACGGGTTTATGAATCCTGGGTCAACATTGGTCCTTCCGAAAATCGCAGGCATGGCAGGAGCCCTGCCCCGAGCCTCACGGCGCATCCCGACTGCGTGAGGCGAGAGTTTCGGGGGCGGGCGTGAGGAGTGCCACGAGGGATGCTTTTGCTTTGATGGTATCGCCCAAAGGGAAGGGAGCCCAGAAGTACCCTCCCACCATTTTCACGTGGAACCTGACGTTCCGGGGGGGTGGTGGAAGATCATTTTCCTGTTAAAGGACCCTCTGTCAGGTTCCATGTTCAATGGTTGGAGGGTAAGTCACCCGAAAACAAGCATTGAACCTGCCAAGTTTGGCGCGGAATTCCGGCTCGGGTAACCATGAGCTCGTTGGCTATGCACGTGAAGCGGGGAAGCATGTTTGGGCAGATGTGGCCTTTGCAGACAGGCCCTTCATCATGCGGATCTCAAGGGAGTCCCTCACGCTTTTAAGGTCAGTTGTCCCGCTTTGCTTCTCTCCCTCTCTCGTTTCTGTACCTCAATATGTTTCCCCTAAAACGCGGGTCGGTCAAGAGCAGTGAGCTCGTCAAAGGTTGCTTGCATGAAGATGCTGGACATGGCTGCGCGACTCAACAGGGCATGTTCAATTCCTTAGATATTTTAAGCAAGGAGCAAGCAAAACGCTATGATTTCCCGTGTCTCGGGGGTTAATTTCTTACACTATGTCCGGCCACGCAAACAGCACCGAACAGAACATGCCGCAATGCCTGGCCAATGCAGGTGCAGGAGGTCTACGATGTAGCGCCTTAGCGGACTATTGCGGACGGTAGAGCAACGGTCGCAGCCCATGTTGAGTCCGAGGCTGACTGTTTGACACTTGATGAAGGATAAACCTGGAAACACGGCCTATGAAAATTGACGAAGCCAGTTCGGCAGATTGGATGTAGAGATGTCTGACATGAGGCCTCCAAAACCATCATCCGGAGGTTGGCCCGGGCTAAGAACCTTCGGAACATGGACATTAGATTATACCCCGGTGACTGAAATTCAACTCTGCTTCTGTCTGCACTTTCTTCGGAATCAACCTGGGTGCGTCTCAAATTGGGAGAACTTACCCGTTGACGAGTACATGTTTCTTTTCCAAGCTACATAAGGACCAAAGGGAGGGTCTCCCTCCCTTTTGATCATATGGTAAAAGCAAAAGCACATTTTGATCCCCAAGATGTTCCATCCACTTCGCTGGAACGTTGAGAGATGCCAGGCATGGAGTGCGAATCATTGTTGTGTTGGGCACTTGTTACTTGAGCTCGAGGGGCCCCTTCCTGGATACAGCTGCTTTGTGCTGGACCTTCCTTTTGCTTTGCTGGATCTTTGCCCTTCCAAAGTTTGATAAGTTTCTCGCTTGGCTTGCAGACAGTATGGACTGAGGGGAGGCGCCTTACAATTCCAAGCTTCGGTTGTTTGCATTGCAATACGCTATGACTGCAAGAACGTTTCTCCCACGGCAAGCATTTGTAGACAGCCACGATGCCCGAACTGTTAGGCCGCACTGGGCACGACTATTGAATTTGTTTGTTTAGTTTGTTTCGTTGTCGCCCGTGTCGTGTGTTTGTTTGTTCGTTTGCTTGCTTGCTTTCTTGTTTTCCTGCCTGCCTGCCTGCCTGTCTGTTTGTCTGTCTGTCTGTCTGTCTGTCTGTCTGTCTGTCTGTCTGTCTGTCTGCCTGTCTGTGTGTCTGGGACTCTGTGTGTCTGTGCGTGTTTGCTTGCTTGCTTGCTTGCTTGCTTTCTTGCTTGCCTGTTTGCCTTTTTGCCTGTTTGTTTGCTTGTCTGTTTGTCTGTTTGTCTGTTTGTCTGTTTGTCTGTCTCCCTAAACCTCAAAAGGACTAAGTAACCACGGCCGACTCTAAAAGGACTAGAATACTAGGGTCTTGTCAAAAGGCCCTGCGTACTTAGAAACTGCCAACATATTAAAGTGTACCTGGTACCTGGTGAAAGCTTGCAGATTTGACACATGGTATAACCCTGGTGCCATCTTAGATGACCTTAGCGGGAAACTAGACCAGCCTTCGTTTTCCATGTGCAAGCCCCATGCAAGGGTAGGGCGTTAGCAGAGTCAAGCCACATACCACTTGAATCCCGCCCAAGCTGCATTTTGGGAACTCAACAAATCACATTCATGTCATATAGGTCAGTTAAGGCAGGCCGCAAGTAGAAAGAGTTGTTCACCAGTCATGTCCACTTATGAGGAATAATCTGATCCTGAAAAAAGCTAAGCAACCCCCGCCAGAAAAAAAAAGTTCAGTAGTGTTTGCCAAGGGCTGCCCCTAAATGCTTCTAACCCAATCTCGAACCCTCCTGGCTGGACCCAATCCAATCCTGCTAACCCTGCTGGACCCCACTGCAAACCCCACCCTTAGGTGTTTTGTTGATGATTTACACCATGACCAACCTCTCTTTAGAAGTCCACTTAGCCTGTCTTGGGGGTGCATTTCCACAAATTATTTATGTAAATCTAAAACCTTTCAAACACATCATGAACCAACAAGCCAAGGGTACCCTCTGCAAAGCTACATGGGACTACCCACAACATGAGACCATACAGACAGCTATCGGTTGAGCTATCGGCGTATTGCCCCAAAACATTGCTTATCCAATATCGATTCCAATTGATTGGTGCCATTGCCAGCGTCCCTTCTTGAAGCCGACCAAACATCAAGCATGTGGAAGAGATGTTAATAGTAACATGTGTTTGTCAAACCTTCTCAAAAAGCATCCCATAACAATCAGCCAAGTGTACCCCGAACAAAGCTACGTGGTGCTTACATACACTAATCGAGCTAAGAGCGTATTGCCCCTAGCCAATGTGTATCCACAATTGAGTCCAATGTTTGGTGCCATTGCCAGATTTCCTGTACACAACCAAACATCAAATATATGGGCTCCAAGTCTATAAGATGTTCTCTTTTCTTTGTCAAACAAAACATGTAGACATCCGAAAATCATTAGCTAAAGATATCCCTACAACAACATTTGCTCCTAAACATATGCCCTAAATAAAGTCAATGGTCTTTGTCACTTCCTGGTAATGCATCCTAATCAAAAAGTAGTTCAAAAGTACGGATTATTTTTCTAACAAAGTTTTGCCAGAAAACACTGACCGTGAATAAAGCTAATGATCTGGGCCACGCCTGGAAATTGAGGCAAATGCAGAAGCTTCTCAACTGGATAATTGCTCTCTGATGTAAAACTGCCAAGCTTGCTGAAACCTGATTCAAATACAAAACTACTCGTACATAGTATAGCGCCTGTTACAGTAGTATTGGCAACAAACAGACGTCTGGGTCATGTCGTACTGATCCTACGAAGAATTTAAAACATAGCGTTTCACCTTTCTAAAGTGCGTAAGGCTGCCATATTTCCAGAAATGTGATTGCGCAAGAAATACAAATTCAAATTAATATTGTCAGACTTCCCGAACCCTGACCTAGAACCAAAACAAAGGAGCAGTAGTATTGCCAGACTTCCTGCATCCCGACGCCAAAAAATATGATTTCGAGTATCAAGCTGGACAAATCAGTCAAGATGTTCATATGGGATCGCAGTGGAGGGGGTGGGGCCCCCCGTTCAATGCTCAGAGGTGTATCGTGGCTCACCCTTTCAAAACAAATCGCGTTTTCAGCATATTCTAATGGGAAGGCCTTTTAAAACCACGAAAATTGCGGGCAGCGGAAGTGCTTTTTACCAGTTGGGATTGGGAGCAAGATTTCACGGCCTTTCACGAGTAGACAGGGCCTTTCACGAGTAGGCAGGTCCTTTTCACGCTGTTTCACGCCGATTCACGCGTTTTCACGCTACCACTCTCCTTGCAGAATCCCGTGATCACCTGGCTCAGCATTCCCAAACTCAACGTAGGACACCGCTCGCATGTCAAACTGGGCCAGGTTTAATTGGGGGAAGCATTGCTGACCGCATGCAACATGCGTGGTACGCACAGAATGTCTACCTCCACCTCTGATAAATAAACAGGGGTCCCCACCCCTCTACTTTGATCCCAAATAAACATCTTGACTGAATTGTCCAGCGTAATACTCGAAATCATATTTTTGGGGGTCGGGATGCAGGAAGTCTGGCAATACTACTGCTCCCTTGTTTTGGTTCTAGGTCAGGGTTCGGGAAGTCTGACAATATTAATTTGAATTTGTATTTCTTGCGCAATCACATTTCTGGAAATATGGCAGCCTTACGCACTTTAGAAAGGTGAAACGCTATGTTTTAAATTCTTCGTAGGATCAGTACGACATGACCCAGACGTCTGTTTGTTGCCAATACTACTGTAACAGGCGCTATACTATGTACGAGTAGTTTTGTATTTGAATCAGGTTTCAGCAAGCTTGGCAGTTTTACATCAGAGAGCAATTATCCAGTTGAGAAGCTTCTGCATTTGCCTCAATTTCCAGGCGTGGCCCAGATCATTAGCTTTATTCACGGTCAGTGTTTTCTGGCAACACTTTGTTAGAAAAATAATCCGTACTTTTGAACTACTTTTTGATTAGGATGCATTACCAGGAAGTGACAAAGACCATTGACTTTATTTAGGGCATATGTTTAGGAGCAAATGTTGTTGTAGGGATATCTTTAGCTAATGATTTTCGGATGTCTATATGTTTTGTTTTACAAAGAAAAGAGAACATCTTATAGACTTGGAGCCCATATATTTGATGTTTGGTTGTGTACAGGAAATCTGGCAATGGCACCAAACATTGGACTCAATTGTGGATACACATTGGCTAGGGGCAATACGCTCTTAGCTCGATTAGTGTATGTAAGCACCACGTAGCTTTGTTCGGGGTACACTTGGCTGATTGGTATGGGATGCTTTTTGAGAAGGTTTGACAAACACATGTTACTATTAACATCTCTTCCACATGCTTGATGTTTGGTCGGCTTCAAGAAAGGACGCTGGCAATGGCCCCACCAATTGGAATCGATCTAGGATAAATCTTGTTTAGGGGCAATACGCCGATAGCTTTATTTAGGACCACTTTGGGGTAGCACCAAATGACTGCATGGATACCCTTGGTTATCAAAAAGGTTGTGTATGTGTGCAATAAAAAAATATGAGTGTACATTATCATGATCATAGACCCCTAAACCTCTGTTTTGCCTGGCCACATACAGCAAAGAGAGGCTGGTAATTTTACAAAAGCTTGGAAGCAACAACGCTCCCAAGGGTGGTGTTTGCAGTGGGGTGCGGCGGACTGGAAGGATTGGATTGGGTCCAAACAGCAGGGTTGGGGATGAGGTCAAATTGCTTTGGGGCCATGGACCCTTAGCTTCATTTAGGGGTAGTCTATTTTTGTTCTTGCGGGGTCGCTTAGCTTTATGCAGGGCTGGTGTTAGGGTTGGTGCATTCCTCATAGGTGGCCAGTATGCGGTGATGCTTTTTTGGGTGAAATTCTGCCACAAGATCAAGTACGAGAAGTGACCAAAAACATTCATTGTGCATATCAAGGTTGCTAGCGAGAATGGAACAGCTTGTACGAAGCCAAATTAAAGGGTGTTGTTATCATGTTCACACCCTGGGCCCTTGACAGTAGCTTCATATATCGTACAGGAATTCCCAACAGGGTGCCATGTTGCAAATCACCGAGTAGTAAGTCTCGCTCGAGTAAAGAGGTCCTTTTAAAAGAACCTAGTTACTGCGGCCTTTGAAGCCTAGGGTCTGTTTGTCTGTCTGTCTGTCCGTCTGTCCGTCTGTCTGTCTGTCTGTTTGTCGGTCTGTTTGTGTGTCTGTCTGTCTGTTTGTGTGTCTGTGTGTCTGCGTGTCTGTTTGTCTGTCTGTCTGTCTGTCCGTCCGTCTGTCTGTCTGGATGTCTGGACGTCTCGTTGTGTGTTTATTTGTTTGTGTGCTTGTTTGCTTGCTTGTTAGTTTGTTGATTTGTTAGTTTGTTAATTTGCTGTGTTGTTTGTTTGTTTGTTTGTTTGTTTGTTTGTTTGTTTGTTTGTTTGTTTGTTTGTTTGTTTGTTTTTATCTTGCTTGCTTGCTTGCTTGTTTGTTTGTTTGTTTTTGTTTTTGTGCTTGTGTGTTTTTGTGGTGTGTGTTTATGTGCTTATTTGTTTGTTGGTTTATGTGTTGACGCATTTAGGATAATACAGCTGTATGGTCCAAGTGAGCATATGGGAGCCGCACAGATGTTTCGCAGTGTGTGTGTAGGAGTTGTTGAACAACTCAAAGCATGTCTGAGAAAGCACATCATCGCTGGCCAAACACACCTCCTCAGGGCCCGGTCTGACGCGCGACTTTCCGCCTGGCTCACAACAAAGGATGGACGGTTGAGGGAGACTGCTCCACTTCTGGGTGCTAAGTAGCCCATAATATTTGCCATAGCCAAAGGGAAGCTGAAAGGGGTTCACTTAAAGCACTGCAGCGCTCGAGAATGGCCACAAATCCATGAATTTCTTGCCAGGGGGTCGGGAAGGTGTCACCAGCATGAGAGTACTCAAGGTTTTGCGTGCATACAAACCGAAGGCAGCTCGCGAAGCCGCGTTCCGTCGCTCACTCCCGGGTGTAATCTTGCAGAGGGAGGGGACCTTGGTCGGGTTTCAATATAGGGGTGCGATCGCTTGCACCAGACAATCATGTACTCGTAGCATCCGAACCCTCTTCCGGTCACCCAAACGAGGCCATTCAACAAGGCACCCAGCGTTTCCGTGGGTGCCGAGGCGTTGCATGACTCACCCAAGCGCGCTGGATGCTCAGCCATTTCCAAAGACGTGTGGTGAAACAGGTCAGGGTGCAGGGTGCAACCCCGTTTCGCTGTTGGATAAACATAGGTGGGGAGTGCAGAAACCCTCGAAAAAAGGCGGTGTGCGGCTTGATTTCCCCAGAAAACGAGGGGGGGGAATCGGGAAACCTGTTTTTCCCATCTTGCTAGGGGTACCTTCCCCATTCTTTCCAGGGATCCTTCTTTTCAGGAAACCATCAAAAACCCAGGGGAAACAGCCGGTTTTTGAAAACAATGGGTGAAAAGAATGGGGAGTCAACCCCTAGAATAATTGGGTAAAGCCTTGGGCTCCAAGGAATTCCCAAACGAGCAATTCGATCGAACATGGATCCGGCCGCAGCCGAGCTGGTAGCGGGCAAGTTTCAAAGATGATTCCTCTAGCTGGTTTGAAATATCACCTTTGTATCCTCAATGATTGAGTTTTCGTTTGGGGCTGTTGTTTGAAAGGAATTTCAAAAGGAACAGTTTTGTCGAGGGGTTCTGAACCATGGCAAGAGACGCATTCATTTGATGGCGTGGCACCGGAACGTCCTGGAACGCTGAAATTGTGTGGGTAACACTGCCAGTGGATGCTTCAAACCATTGCAAGCTCAGTTGCCAGCACTCCTATCTTAGGTATGTTCTCTACAGCCTGAGAATGGATCGTCAATGTATTCTTGCTCACCAGGTATAGAACAAAGAGTCCTTGTGACTTGCAAGCGAGGCTTCTCGTTGAGTCTGGATGGGGTTTCTGGCTCCACGGCTCTACGGATCGCAGGTGAACATCTTTTCTAGAGTCGGCCGGCCCAAAAGGAACCAATGTGATTAGCCTAAAAAACCATGCGAATCTCGAAGAACCAAGGAGTTAGACCAAAGGACAGCCGCTTTCTGCTGGTCTTCATAGATCCAAGCAGGATTTGGACTGGCTTTGTAACAGTTCAGCCAAACCGCACTCGTGGAATTCATTCGATTGGGGTGATCGTTGTATTGCATTGCTCAGTTGCCCAAAGCCGACCTTTTGACCTTTGGGCACTCCCATGTTGGACCGTTTTTAGTGGAGGTACCAAAAGGTTAACCTTTTGTTTCCAACTCCTTTGGGCAAGTGAGATTGTTGTCGTAGTTCTGTCTTTCTGGGGAGGGTGTTCTGAAAAGGGTCTTCAGCGGAAGCTTCAACGGAGGCTCATGTTTGGATGTCTCCCCTTTGTAAAACAACACAAAAAGTACAACAACATAATTCTGATGGAGTCCCCTAATTGACACACATCCCGCGTAGCATAAGTAATCATTGAGGAGGCCAGAGGTTTTGCTGACCGGAGGTTCGGCCACAGAGTGCGCCCATCCGCGGCAGGAGCTGCCCGATTTTGGTCCGATCAAACAACGCAGACACCCACACAATCATTTTGGCTCGTAGCTTCGGGCCTTTACGAGGGTAGGTGGGTTGGTGGGTTGCTTGGTTGCCTGGTTGCCTGGCTGCTTGGTTGCTTGGTTGCTTGGTTGCTTGCTTGGGTGACTGGCACTATCCCGGCACCGGCTTTGTTTTGGAAGAGGTGGAAGAGTTGATTGGCTGGTCTGGGGATGCTTTAACAGGGAACCCACCTTGACACAATCAAAGCAAACGCACCACGGCAATTCGCTTTGGCCAACAACGATTTCGCATCAGATCGCTCCTCACCCATGCAAGATGACGCAATGGGGTCCATTTTTGCTGTTGCAGGGACTCTTTACTCGCTAACCTCGACCAATCATTCTTGCCACGCACAGCGGCTGGGTAGTACATATATGGCTGTGGGTCAAAACCAATGCTACCATTTTGAGGTAGGTGCACCACCTATTTTAGTCTATTTTAGCGGGGATTGGGATGTTCACTGGGGGGGATTTTGACCCATGACCATATAGGGATTTGCTATCCTCATCGAAACCCCTTCAATCCATCCCTTGCCCACCGGTTTCATGTTTTTTGCCTGGTGAGATTCCTAGATTCATCCTGCTTGCCCTGACTCACAGGAACTATCGCCAATCTCCTGTGCGCGGTATTTCACCTCCACATTTTGGGAAGCAACCTGAATTCTTGCTTTTGGAGGATTCCAACAAGTTCCAAATCCTGACAAATCCTATGCCATGCAACAGACCTCTGAAGCGCATAATACGCGTACGTAGCTGCATTTGGCTGTCCAGCTTCTAGTCACGAAAGCTAGCTTTAGCTAGCTGAAGTTTCTCCTTGCGTAAGCAAGGTAAGGGGCTCAAATGCCGAAAGATTGATTTTTTCAATTATTTGAGCCGAAAAGATTGAAAAACATCAATTATTTAGACCCCCCCCCCCCCTCCCCCCCTTCCCGGGTCTCAGGCTCGATTCCTCCCTGGTCCATCCCCCCCCCCGGGCAGTGGCTCAGTGTTCAGCAGTCTCGGTTTGCCCGTTTTGGACTTGGTGCTACGAACTTTTACATGTTCCACCGATTCAGCTTGTTCATTTGAGACCTCAGTCTTCTCGGTAAACCACCTCGCAAGAATCTTTGCACACGCTGCATGCAGAACCCAGAATTGCTTTAAGACAGCTTCTGACGCCTCTCGTTGCTTTAATTTTTCAAGGTTTGCCACGCCACCATGTGCGTTTGCGTGTCGAATCCTACGAATCTTGCCGGGCCTCTCGTTGTACACAAGCTACCTATGAATCCACTCTGTCACCGACCCATCTCGTGCAACAACTGCTAGCTTTCGTTCACCCGCTCCTCAAGTTTGAATGCCTCAAATGCCAAGTGGCTGTGGGAAGTGAGCACAATGAACCCAGGTGAGCCACGTGCTCAAAACCCGGGTAGATGAAGGTTAGTAAGGGCCAATCCCAACCATACATAGCTGCGGATATCCGCCTTCTTAATTAATTCTTTACATAGATCTGGGATTACGACCATTTTCATACCGGGTTGTAAAGAAAAGTAGCTGACGGGGTGTGTGTGCCAAAAAGGCACCGTGGAAGGCCACTACGCAGGCCGCCAAGGCCTCAATCAGAAGATGGTGTCTTGTTCGCTTGGTGGTTTGGATGGGAGGTACCTTCCCCTTTTGGTGTCGAAAGGTACTGGGGTTCCAATCCCCAGCAATCCAAGCCACCAAAGGGTTACCTCATGGTTGTTCTTGGGAAACATTTGAACCATTTTGGCTTATTGTGGTTTAGTGGTTGAAATCCAACCACTTAACTGCTAACAAAAGAAAGTGTTTGCTCCCCTTCCAACGTCAACCAAGATGTCGCAGCAAGAAGTTGGGTGGCGTCTTTTTGGAGCACAACTTGAGCTCGCTTCCTTCGCTACAATGCTTCCCTTGCATCCACTGGCTGCTCTTTTTGCGTGCCTCAACTACGAACAAATCCCTGGATCTGTTTTGGTCAGGTAAAGCCCACGACTCGCTGGCGTCATTTGGCCATGGGTCGAAAGCCCGGTTAGCCCCCAGTGAACATCCCAATCCCCACTAGAATAGGTTCTAAAATCGGCGGTGAATTCACCAATCCCAACCAAAATGGGATCCCAAAACGGTTTTGACCACCACAGCCATTTTGTCCTCCCTCACCTCACCAGCGGTCGGTGAGTTTGACAGGAGCGCTCCTTGCATGCCTCGGAGCCGTGCAATGAGCCCGGGGCCAACGGGGCGAGGGAAATCCGTTGATTCGATTGGTCCCAAAGTTTGCCTTTGCCAATCGGGACAGAAAATCAACAATCCTTGGGGTCTGAAAAGTTGGAGCTTTGGGGGTCTAAGCTTGCTTAGCTCTGCTCGTTTTTTCGGTGCATTGCTCCCTGGTTGGATTGTTGTGCAAGTTTGTGCGAAATCGGTCTCACCCTTTATCCTTGCGAGGATCATGCAGCAAGAGCTTTTGGGATCTCCGCTGTATGTCGACGCTTCTTCAATTTTGCTGCCACAATGCGGGGTTCTTTGCTGTGGCAAGCCAGATTGGGCTGCAACGGACAGACCAAAGCAACAAGGGCATCTCGCTGGCATCTCTTAGAATGTGGTGTGTATTTTTGTGTGTTTTGTGTAGCAGTCTAGGCAGATTGGTAGCGTGAGGTATCGTGAACATTCCATGGGCGGCGGTCAATGCTGAGCGCCACAAAATTGCGACATCTTGCTGGACGAGGATTGCACATTTCTTTGCACCATTCGCTCACCCTAAAATATGATGAATGCGGCTTTGGGTATTTCCAGGTGTCAAGTGATTGCAAAGATATCCGCCAGCAACACATTTCTAGATGCATTGGAACCATTCTCGGTTTTTCCCTGTTGCAGTTGACTGGTGAAGCAAAGGTGCAACTCTCGGTCCGACAATTTAGCACCGTGCCACTTGACACTGGAGGATGCCAGTGGGCGGTTGCTCCCTTCACAGTTGTTGGCGTGTCCTTTTAGTTGTTTTTTTGGTTCTCCTCGTTTTAAGCAACGCTCTTTACTACCACACCAGGGCTTGTATTGTATAGTTCCAGATGTTAAATTGTATGGTTGTTAACGGGAAATTCCCGTTAGCAGTGAATGGAATGGGCTGCCAGAGGCGAAGAAACATTGAGGATGATGATGGTGAATAGAATGGTCTCGACATTCCTCGTGTTCTTTGGCTTGCTCGGTGCGAAGCCAAAGTTCCGCTGCAATGTGCCGCATGGAAACCCGCCGACCGCATACCACAATCCATTCGGAAGTGAAAAGAAGATGCGCGTATCTTAAAACCCCTTCTCTTTTCAACTACCCATGCTTCACTGGGCATGATGTCAATGCCTTGATATGCCTGGAACCTTGCTTAGTAGGGAATACTTATAAGACACACCCGTCTTTGCAGAGTGGCTGTTAGCTGCTGAATCCTTTCTCCCCATAGAAGACACACCCAGCTTTGCAGAGTGGCTGCTAGTTGCGTCCTGGATGCTCAAGTGTACATGATAGGATGTCCAGACATTCGTTTTCTAAAGCCATTGCCCGGCAAATTTGAGACTGGGTTGATGATATTCGATCGGCCGCACCGCAGCCATCACCAGTTTCCTTTCCGCCTCGAATTTGCTGCGCAAGTCCTGCACGACCCGCGACTCGGTTGCACGTCCTGAAGTGGGGGGCCAGTCTGAGTAATTAAACTGGCGGGGGCTCGCAGGTGTTCTGCCCACTGGGCTTTTGGACAATTAGATGGCCCTGGTACATGGGGCGCACAAAAAGCAGAACCAGTGCCATCTCTTTCTGGCCAAATTAAGCTACAAAGGATTTCTTGTGCCATGGGAGTCCAACTTTCGGCAACCGGACTATCTTGGCTCACGCGGCGCTTGGCCGCTTCGCAAACAGCGTGAACTTTGTTTGACACCTGCCAAGAACACCCGAGAACATGAAGATAGATGATAGGATCAAGTGTTTTTTCGATCTGCAACAGAAGGCAGTCCTGACAAAAAGGACTGCGTGCCTCGTTCGGCAGTGCTAGAATTCTTTGTTCGCTTGCAGCACGGGCCACTACCCTTAGCCCCTTTGCAGGAAGCCAAAGTTGTCGCTAGCCCAACTTTCGCACCTTTGACAGCGGCAGGCCTGGCCGTTTTCTTACGTGCCCTGTGAGGGGAATAAAGGGCTTCGGCCTTTTCTGGTTGCGCGGCTTCGCGCTAGGCCTCAAATTTGGTGTCTTGCTCCAAGGCTTGAAAGGCTGTTGGGGGCGGCCACGGGGACGCATTGCGGCTCAGGTTTGTCGCTGCGCGCGACCGATTTCCGAATTGCTGGGGGCCCAGCATTGAGTTGAGCGGTCCAATGCAGTAGACCCAGAGTGACTGCGGGTTGATCAAACTCCACATGGAGAGGCCTCATCCATACAGGCCATCACGTTTTACTCTCCCTTGTGTAGGATTCCAAGCATTCTGAAGCCAGGTTGATCATTGGTTTGGGCTGCCTTGGTTGTGGCTCTGTGTCTTTTGTTCCCTTGAAGAACCACACAAAAGGTGCCATCAAAGAAGACCAGCCCAAATTATGTGCATATTCTTGGATATTTATGGTTACACGCGCATTACTCACAGCTCACGCCAGTGTGGTTTTGCCAGACTGGGCCAATCCTTTGACAAGGGAGGTCGTTCCCGTGACCATTTCATCATGTTCCAAAGCCACTGGCCCCAAATCACCCATGGCTTGCCCTGTCCACTACTAGGTCCCCTAGTAGTGCCCTTTTACCCTTTTTTCAGGGAGGGTTCCCCTACTAAAATAGACTACAGAAAAAAATGGAGGACCAGACTAACATGGATCCCAGCGAAGGGACTCTGAAATATGACACAAAAGTGGTCCTTCACGACTTTCAGGTGCCATCTTGGATGCGACCGATTGCTCAGGATTTGCAATGCCGTCCCCTGCACCAGAGCTAAAGCCTAGATCAGAGGCCTGCCTTGGGCGGGGAAAATCCTGGGGTGAGGCTAAGGGACTTGTTCCTCCCGGCTGAACATAGCTGTCAGCCACCGGCATCTTGGGGTCAGTGCCATTTGAGTCCTGGCTCCCATTCGTCATTTGCTTCGGTGATATCCACTCATTCCGTGCCGATGGAACCTACGGAATGGAACTGAAAGGATACAAGGCTTGGACCCAGGGTGGAGGCACGGAAAAGCAACTCATAATCCAGGGTTTAGGTTTGAGGGTTTTCAGTTTTTTAGGGTTTTAGGGTTTTAGGGTTTTAGGGTTTTAGGGTTTTAGGCTCAAGTTGCCTTGTCAACCAGCACATTGGCATGAATAAGATCACAACCAGCACCTCCGCAACCTTTGCGTGAATAAAGTGTTCAGGTAGTCTCGTGCAATCTTGCCACGCGCTTCAACAGACCCACTGCATCGCCAACAAACCATGTCTCGCCAGCAGGGGTAACTTGAGGTTGGCTTCCTTGGCTATTGGGAATCGACATCTGTTGGCGCGCCCGGCCTCTCAAGTGGGAGACCCCAACACGTTCTCGGCTGGCTTCCCGTCCGAAGGCTAATCCCCATTTCTAGATTTCAGAGGAGTTTCCATGACCGCGCTTTCGCCGCCTGGAAAAAACATTTAAACACTATTCCAGCAGTGGTAGATTCCCTTTAAAACCCACAAGGGAAACTAGGTCCTCCAGTGGAGAGGTTAGAATAAGGGTACCTTTTTTCTGTAGTCTATTTTAGTAGGGGAACCCTCCCCCCCAAAAAATGTAAAAGGGCACTACTGGGGGACCTAGACATGGAAGCGCAAGTGGCGGGTTTCATATTCCCTCTCTCCATGGTTGTCCCTGCTCTCCATGTCAATCAGAATTTCTATCATTCCCCTTTCATGTAAAGGCCAAATTAGGCGTCTTTGCCTGCGGTGCCAGTGCCGTTTGGCTTAAAAAAACGCTCCCTCGGGTGCTGAAGGGAAACATACGACTGCCCTGTGTCCTGTCGATGGTAGGCTAGCTCGATGCCCTTCTACCTGGCCTCTGAGAAGGCCCTTCAGGACCGAAGAGGCTTGAATCAGTGCAAAAACCACCGCGAAAGCCGAAAGGGGCCCCTTTCGGCCTGGGGGTGGTTGAATCCAAACATCCAAACTACCCCAACACATGGGGGATTCGCCGGTCGGTGACACTCGCCTGAGCAACTCACATATGCCTACATTGTTGGACATAGGTCCGTTCAGAGGACATCTTGGTTGCGGCGGCTCGTTTGCAACTTAGATGTTCCTCAGGACCAAGCTTCAGTCAAACTTGAGCTTCTTTGGGCCACGACGAAGCCGAATCCACTCTCCAGACTCCACGCGACCAGAAAGAGGGTCTTAGGGCCTTGCAGTGTCATGGCTTCCGAGTCTTGGGCCGCTTTTCTTGGTGTTCGAATTCGGAGAACCCCCTGGTGTTAAGTTTGCTTTGGTGTTTGGTTGTTTTTTTGCATCAGTGTTGGAAACCCCCTCAATGGTTGCCAGGCCACAAATCCCCAAGTAAATGACGTCCACATATTGAATCCTCCAATTTTTCGCTTCACACCACCTTTTTGCCGAATGGACATGCGGGACGGTGTCGTTTTGAGGGTTTTGGGATGGTTTCAAATTGGGAGATCAGGAAAGTCGGACTCGATTTTGGGTCGGTCCAATTAATTTCCAACCAGCCAAGTCCCGACCAATTCCCATCGAATTCCCGACAAAAAGGAAGGTCTGTTCCAATTCCCAACCAGTTTTGCGAGGGTAGCTACTTTTGGGATGGTTTCATAGCCACGAGAGCCGACTCCTTTTTTGGGTCCCTGGTCCAATTCTAAGAGAATGTTACCACCCCGCAGGTAGCCTTTTGGCTTGGTTTCAAAGGGAAAGCAAAGGGAAGCCAGACTCCATTTTGGGGTGCGGTCCAATTCCAACCGATATTTTGAGGGAAGCCTGGCTAGGTCCCCCAGTAGTGCCCTGTCTCACCCCTTTTTTGGTTGGGAGGGTTCCCCTACTAAAATAGACAGAAAAAAGTTGGTTCCCCCAGACCCTAACCTCTCTACTGGAGGACCTAGCAGGAAGGCCCAGTCCTCACAACCTCGCGTCCAGTGGATTCGCGAGGACTTTCTGGAGTCCTGCTCTGTGAAGACCAGCCGCTTTGGTCAGGGCAATGCCAAGCCACTGTCCTGGCTCTACCAGGAGAAACTGCTTCGCTGCTTCCTTCTCTGTTTTTCTGTTTGGACCATTTTCTTTTTTTTTGGGGGGGGGCTGGCCTTTGGCCTTCTTTGGGCTTCCTTTTTGTTGGGTCTGTTTCCTTGTTGTCTCTCCCATGCCCCAAATTCATAGTGACGGTTCTCGTGGAGAGCCCAAGGGGCTTAAGCTGCACCCCGCGCAGCCCACTCTGTCGAGAAGGGCGCCGCGTGGTTTTTGGTGCTAGACACAAGCGGAGTGTTTCACGCGCAAGGAGCTTCAGGAAGGAACATGCTACCTGGAGAACTCCGAGGCGCGCAAGGGTTTGGAGTTGCAGATGTCTTAACCTTTACATTGGACACATCACCCTTCCTGGAACACAGGAGCACATGCTGATTTGTGTTTATTCTTATATATATATAACCAACACTCGCGTGGTCGTCCATTGTTCCGAGTGGGGGTTGCCCTGAATCGTGACCCTCGTTTCGAGCATTCTCTTAACTACACGAGACTTCAAGATCTTTCATTTGCAGATGATATCCCTCTTGCTTGTTTATTCAATGATAATTATTTAAAGCAAAAAAACACCTTGAACCTAGCATTGGGATCATTACCATTTAGCTATTGAACATACTACTTAGCATTAGCAACTGAGCCTCGGCCGCTCCAAGCTGCCTCACGCCGGTTCCATGGCGAAAGGGCTCCGATCGGCTCCGATCGGCTCGGATCGGCAGGAAACGGCGCCCGCCAGCCCCGGCACGTCGCGGCGGTCGAGGCTGCTGAGAGTGGCGCCTCGAATGAATGGCCGGGCGGTTTGGGGGCGCTTGGGGGGGGGGGGCGGCGGCTGTGTATCCATTGACCTGTGTTGGTAACCAAAAGAGCCACCCTTTCAGAGGAACAGGTTTGGTTGCCTATAGTGGTAACTGGCATCCTTCGGCTCGGGCTCAAATCTTCCCTTTGAGAAAAGTAAACATGTTCGAAGCCAGATTCCCGCTGCTGCGCTGGCAAAGCTGGGGATTTCCCGCCCGGGGAACTCCCTCCATTTTGGGTCAGCGTCTCCTCCGTCCTGAGTTTCGCTGAACTCTCAGGCAGCTTTTTGCTTCAAGGGCAACCTGCGTTTGACAGATCCGGAGCCAGGTTTACCCCTTTTCCGAGTTCTCTTACTGTTCGACTTGTTGTTCCATCTGAAAATCGTTTGTGGAAGGGGGACCGTCGGCAGCTGGGAAAGTGGTAGGAAACCGAGCATAGACATTGAACATCCCCAGAGGACAAGAACGGGATGTCCTAGACACTTTCAGTCGCATGCTTCGCATGTGATTCTCCCACAAGTAAGCCACTTGACGAATCACATGACAGGCATGGGTGCTAAATAGCTCATGATTGATTTCCCCTTGAGGACGCCAAAACGGAATGGATCGTCGTTGTGTTTGTCTCTGGACCCTCAATGTCACAGTCACACCTATATGTTGTTTCATTTGTGCCGGAAGGGCTGAGTCCAGTGTCCATACCGCTTGTCAGAAGATGTTAAGATCGTTTCTGCAGCACTGAGTCGCTTGGAACGGGGGACCCGATTTTGGATGGTTTGTTAAAGGAAGATGAAGTAACCAAGCAGACGCACCACAAGGGCCCCCTTTCCGGCCACAGCTTTCCCTCAAGGTTCGTGAGGCTCGTTGCTAAGCCTGAACTTGAGAGATTTTGACCAGCACAAGTGAAGGCATTCTCCAGTATACCCCGCAACTGGCGGACCTTTGACCCCGTCCGTAAGCGTCTAATTGGAACCGGTTGGATCTCACCCAGAAGCAGTTCCACGAGATGAGATCGCCTAGGTGGAGCCGATTTTCATCCGCCTGCGCTTTCGTGGCAAGGTGCTGGTGCAGGAGATCCATCTTACTTCCCCGGAATTAGCTCCCCTGTCGCCTTTTGCGTTTAACCCCCTCCCTTCTCACGCCCGTTCGGTTGTTTGGGCGCTGGCTTTTGTCGCTCCTGTGCTGAAACTTGTAGCAACCCGAGAACAAAAAGTATGACATGTTTGCTGCTTGCATCATATTACATGCGCGATAAGGTGTCGGAAAAACAAATATATAGGGGCTTCACAGATGGTTCGCACTTTTGGTTGCTCTGTTTTGGCCAGGCTAGGGCATGATTCTTCCGACGCACGTAGACTTGAGGTGTGTCACTTGCAGTGATATTAAGACGACTGTATTCTTAAACTCTGTCCACTTCCATGATTGGTGAAAAGAGGAGAAGTCTTTGAGAGGCTTCCTAGCTCGCTGTTTGACCCTTTTTGGGCAACGGAAGATCTGTGGCGGGGAACTGTGTTGCTTCGAACATGCTGCCTTTTGATGTTTTGTCAGGTGACGAGAAGAGCAGCCCAATAGAAACATGTTTTGGTTGAACCCGCACTGACCCCAATCCTGGGTTGGGCCAGAAGGTTGTTGCCTTGCTTGCCACATGGGCTACATTTGTCCCGTAGCATGCGACATTCTTCGGGCCAATCTGGCAGGAAAACTCCACCTGTTGGCCCTGTGCCATGGTAGTTTCTGCCAATGGCAAATGGGTACGGGTCAAAATCAAACCACCGGCAGGTTTTAGTTTTTGGTTCCATCTACCAGGGCAACCCATTTTGTGGTTAGCCTATTTTTGACCCACACCCAAGTGACGCCACTCACCGAAAGCAACTTCGTTCCCCGCGCTCGGCAGAGCCAGTAAGGAGAAGCAGAAGTTCCCGGATGGCCGGGTCAGGATGCGAAACATGCTCCTGGCGGAAAAGAAGGAGCCGCGTGAAGCATTGATTTTCGTGCGGTCCAAATGGCTGTGGCTCAAAACGAGACCCAAAATGGGTCAAGCCCTGGTCAATGGAAACATGGACATTTCAACCTGCGGTCCGATTCCTGGTGGCTTAATTGAACCCATACCCAAATCAGGATTTGGAAAACAAGTGAGGGATGTGCCTTCTAAAACAATGTCCCTAAATGTCGCTTGCTCTTGAAGCGATGATTGTTGAACTTTGTTGTATGACCATGAGCATATCATCAGAGGACGTTTAGCAAGAACTTCCGTAGTACTGAAACTAGTTGATGTCTCTCTCTTTCTCTAAGGATTCGCATGCTCACGCGTAAACACACACACACAGATATGACAAAGCATGACATTATGTGAACAAGCTGGAAAAGCACGAGCTGGGGAATGCCAAGAGGCAGAACACGTTGGCCCTGTGCATGCATTCGGCTCTTCATGTGCGCAAACCACCTGGGTCGCGACGTCGAGTCGGAGTCGGGGGCGGAGCGCTCTTTGGGTGGGTCGACCCTCAAGAACTCGTTGTTTGTTGCTTTTAAACGTGCAGGGGGTGGGCATTATTGGGAATGTTTCAACTTGTGTTTTGTTGGTTTAAGCAGGATAAATAGGAAAGACAAGGAAACAGAGTCGAACTCTCTGAGACAGCGGAAGAAGAAGATGAAGAGAACGAGAAAGAGAACGGAAATCAAGAGAGAAAGAGAATCAGGAAGAGGGAGAAGAAGAGAAGAGACAGAGAAAGAGGAAGATAAAATATAAAGATCAAATAGGAAAGAGGAATGAGGACAGAGAAAGATCAAGGAGAACAGAGAAGACATAAAGGAGAAAACAGAAAGATGAAGAGAAAAAGACGCGAAAGAGAAAGACAAAGAGAAGGGAAGAACCATGAAGACAGGGAGACAAGGGGAGAAGACGCGCGCTCCAAACTGCCTCCTCCCGGCTCTGCCGAACATTACTGGTATTGTTTAGATGAAGGAACATATGGGGCTTTACGTCTTTGTGAGTGGTTTCAAAGAGAAACCAAATGAAGCAAGTCATTTTACCCCCTATTTTGAGAAATGCCCGTACAGAAATGTGTACATACATATATATATATATATACACATACATACATACATAATTACAATTTGTGTCATTGAAGTGGATGTGGTTACTGGCTGCGCTTGGTCAGAGAACGTGAAGGAGAAAAAGGAGGAGCAGGAGACTCGGCTCCAGAAAGGTCGACTTGCGCTTTGCAAACCGCAGGAGCCTCGGGATTCCGGAGGCATCGTGAGCACCGTCCACCGGGCGATTCATGAGGAGCTGGGCGTATCCATGGAGGAGCCGTTGTTGTCGCCAGTTTGTGGCGGACATTGGAGAGCAGGTGTTGAGTGACATCTCTCCAGGGGTTGTTGCAAGGTGTCAGAGTGTTGGACCAGTGTGGCACAATATAAGAGTCTTTACGAGGCACACGGGTTTAATTGAACCAGTTGAGCATCATCTTTGCAGAGTGCTTATGCAAGTACTGTAAGTACTTAGTCATTCATGGCAAACAGCGACATATGTGGCAACAGCCTTCAGTTCTTGTTTGGTTCCACTTGAGCCACAATCAACTCCTGGGTGCACATGTATCAAAATATCGCGGCCCACATCCTCTTGAATTCTCTTGTAACCACAGGATACCATCAAGGATACTGCAAAAGGGTACCCAGGTCGAATGTTAGGCGCCAATCCCGGGCTGCCCCTTTGGCGGTACTCCAGGGGTGCTTTGGCTTGATTGCTAGGGGTCAACAGCCGCCAAGTTTGGGGCTCCTTGCTGGTTTTCTTTGTTGAGCTATCTAGCAGCTTATCTTCAGACCCGCCAAGGTTTGAGGAACTCTGAACCCCCTACTCCCAATAATCTCCCGATATCACCGAACACGGAACCTGCAAAGCCCGGTTTTGAGTGTTCACGGATGCTTAGTGGCTGCTTGTTTTATGTTTATGTTTTTTCATTTATTCCGCTCTGGCATTGCTTGCGGCTAAGCCGACCATGCCAGGACCTTCGCCGAGACGATGTGATGAAGTACCGCGCCGGTCTTAGAGCAGTGGGGCGCTGGGCGCTATATAAATGGGTGTGGCTCAAAACTAAGCCACCAGGAATCGGACCGCAGGTTGAAATGTCCATGTTTCCATTGACCAGGGCTTGACCATTTTTTTGGGGTTCGCCTATGTTGGACCCCAGAAAAAAAAGGAAAAAAACAACAACGACAATTGCTCATTTGCCTCACAGGAGGCCAGCGGGAGAAGGATCTTTTATGTGGCTGTGGGTCAACACCAACCCCTGGTGAACATCAAAACAGGTGGCAGATCGATGTTCATCCACCCCCAAAATGGGATCCCATGGCCATATGTTGTTTCATGCATGCGGCCGGGGCCTGGATTAGGGGTTTGGTATTGGCATCAGGCCAAATGGAAATCCTAGTTCCATTTGCTGCCTGAAGGTAGAGTGTCTTCTAGGATAAGCAACCCATCCGCGCCCCGCATCCTTGGCAAATTTGGGGCTTGGGCTCTGGTTTCGTGATTTTTACCTCTGGCCCTTAGAAATTCCAATGAGCCATGGTAACAGCTTCCCCCAAACTGGTGGTTGCGACGTTCGGGGCCACCTTCCCCATTTGGTGAATCAAGGGGCACCATGGGTTCAAATCCCAAGCCACCAATCCAAACCACCAATGAAGGATTAATGTTGACCCCGGATTAAGTAACCCCCTGTTTATTTATATATATAAAGGGGGGGTGTCCCCTTCAAAAGTGATGAGTCCTTCCACTAAATCCAGGGACACCCCCCTATGAATAAACTGGTTGGTTGATTAATAGGGGGTCAACATCATCGCGAGGCACGGACACCTACCACTTTGAGATCGAGCACATCGATTCTCCCTCCTACCCAGGCTGGGTTTTTGTGCGTGTCGTGTTGGGTCACCACAACTGCCTGCTAGATAGCCCATATGGATGTGTCTGTTTTAGTGAGCCCCCAAACAAAACAGGGAACATGGTGGTGTTCCTTTTGGTTTCCGTTTAAACCGGAAACGCATGGTACCCTCAAAAAAGACACGCCCATGTGTGTGTGTGTGTGTTGATACCTTTTTCAGGGAACTAGAAGCGGATGGATATGTACTGTATTATCTTCCTTCAGCATCCAGACAAGCTTTGAAGATTTCAAGGCAACTGCACATGGCAATAGTCCGTGTTTGCCATGTAGCAAGCCGGGAGCTTATCGAGCTACACTCAAGTTGCAAACCGGCACTGGAGGGTTATTCAACAAAATCCCAGGTAAAAGGAAATTAATTCGGCCCACAAATGAACTTGAGTAAGCAAATGCCATTACTTGCGTATTTCTTGTCAGGGATCCACAGGGAATAAACATGTTCAAGTTCTCCCATGCTCCTGGGAGATGCACCATCCGTTTCGCGTCAACTGTGTCGTTCCGAACCGCAAGGGAACCCTCCCACCAATTCACATGAAGCCGTTCGACGTTCGGGGAATCGGTTCTGGTTTGGACCATTTTCCTAACAGGACCCCCTGTGGACCCGTTCCATGTAAAAAGTCGTGGGGAGGGCGTGAGCTTATCTCATGCGCCAAACGGTCCGGGGGACCCAGTACACTACTCACACCCTGCAAAAAACCCGGGCCCGAAAGGGTGTCTCTAGAGCTAGTCCCCTAAAACTGACCGCCCGAGTTCCTGGACTTTTTGGGTGACCATGTTAATTTGCTTCACAAGTTCGGTCACTTTTGGCCGATCCACTCCATCGGAAGTGAGAACATGGGCAACTTCCATTGGCTGAAGAAGATTGTTGATTTGTCTGTGGCTCAACATTTCCACTTACCAGGGTTCCATTTTAGTAAGAGCCATACCCATTTTCCCCCTGTTGATCTTGAAGGGAAGCTACTGCTGGACATATTTGCTCATTTTTCAACCAGGGGCTTCTCAGATGGACGGCAAGGGTTTCCTGTTGGTTTCCCGAAGTCGGGGCCAAGCGCCGACCGGCCGGGCGCCGGGCGCGGGTTTCTGCTTCGCAGGCCTTGCCTCAGCCTATCGCACGCACCACGTGCAAGTGGACATCCTCGAGACAGGCGCAATTTTTTCGGGTCGGGTGAAGCCAGAAGGGGCTAAACCATTCGACTGGGGAGGACTGAAAGGCTTAAACTAAGGAAAGTTAATGTCGGTAATTCTGTACCCCGCTGAGAATTGTCATCATGAAGTTCCGTTACTCCAGGTGAATATTTCCAGCAAGCCCGGAAATGGCACCTTTGTTTGCCGGAGACATAGAGCTCCTGGGGTCTGGGGAATTATTCGGAGTTAGGGAGCCTCGGCTGCTTGTCAAAATGTCGAGTCCCCAAGAAATGAAAGGCTCCCAGGTGAGGAAGGTCATGTTAAACAAGTTGTTCTCAAGCCAATAGCTCTTCACTGACTGTGCTGCTGATCAAGCCATGGACATGGTTCATTGCTTTTCGGTTTGGATGCTATGGCTATATTCAGCCTGCCAAATCGAGCTGCACAGAAAGTTAGGTGTCGATTCACGGGTACAATTACATTTGTTCAATGTTTGCCTTTGGTTTTGGTCCCCCATGGCTCCTCGTAGACATCCACGTGGATGTGGGCCCTTTCTCATTTCAAGTCAGTCGTATGACACCGATGAATGAGAAGCATCCCTAATGTTGTCACAGCCGCATAGTGCGTAGCTCTGAATGCTGAGCTTTGTGTTTTCCTTTGTTTGTTTTTCTTCTTTTCTTTGGTTGAGCTCTGATTCATTTGAATGTTGATGAGCTAAGCTTTGATTTTCAAGGCTAGATTGGGGCCTGTTGGAGCAGCCAATGGGCTGAATGAGTACAGCCCTCGAAAAGAAATGGGAAACTGGGGGAGGGCCGCAAGGGGCAAGGGAAGGCTCTGGTTTGTTGCAGACATGGATCGCGCAAGTGAAGCCGCTGGACTCTTTGCCCGGACGAATGTAAGTCCTTCCACCTCATTCCCATGAGTGTGACTCGGCGTGACCGTTTCTTCCCATGGGCCGGGCAAATCAAAATTGATTCACAACGAATTACACATGAGCCACAATCAAAACCCGGGTAGATAATTAAAGGTTAGTAAGGGACAATCCCAGCCGTACATAGTTGCGGCTGCCTTTGTATTTCCGTGCATGGGTCAACCATTTGGTGGAAGTTGATTGTGACTCGCATGTCCTTTGATAGGCTGACTTGAAATGGCCGTGGCTCAAAAAAAACGAAATTCCAAAATGGGTTGCCCGATCGGTAAGTGGACACATGGACCAAAACCCGCGGTTTGCCCCTGCTTCATTTTGATTGCCACACCCAGACATTGGCGTGTCACATCCTCAGGCCTGGATGTCTTCATGCACTGCGGCCTCCCGGCAGCTCGGAAGCAGTGAGTGGAACGGGCAGCGATGTCGCACTGCTTAAGATTCACCTGCTTAAGACTGGTTTTTGTTTGTGGTTTACCGGGAACCGAATGTCTCAAGCGAGGCACCAAGTTGAGAACACTTTGATTTGGCGCGTTGCTTTCACCGCTCGTGCCTGAAAAAAGAAGAAGAAGAAGTTGCAGGCTTGATTGACGCGGCCAAGAGCATTGTTTGAGCCGCCTGTGCCCTGTGTCCATTCTTGCGACCCTGAAGCACACTGGCACACAACAAACACGTCACATGTTCGGTCCACATGGGCTGTGACCTTGGCAGTCCCCAGAATATCGCCGTGTGCCGCCTGAGGTTGCCAAGGGCAACATTTTTTCAACCCCGCAGCTTAAGTCGAGTTTCCCCTGGAATATTTGAGTGGGAAGCACAATGACTGGTCCATTGGTAAGGGCATATGTTGGGGCAAGTAGGGAAGATGCGGAATGTCCGCCGGCTTAGGGGTTCTTCATCCATTCTCTTCCGCAGTCCCTGTGCGTTTTCTCAAGGAGGGCGGAATGAATGTTTGGCTTCTTTTGCATGGCTGTCGCAAAAGACTGCTCCAAGTTCTTTTGGCTTTCTCAAAGGACCGCTCCGTTGAGGGTGCAGCCATTGTGGAAAATTGGGATTGCCACGGTTTGTGATAGGTAGTCCACATGTCCAAAGCGAGCTAGGACACACCCCATGGTTCCGGCTAAGATTCTTCCATTTGCTTAAGATGTTTGTCTTTTTTACACATTTCCCTTGTTGGTTTTAAAGGGAACCCATCCCTCCTGGACATGTGTCTCATTATTTTTTCCAGGGGACTTATCAGCAAATGGATGGATTTGTTTCTAGGACCCCCAGTAGTGCCCTCTTACCCTTTTTTGGTTGGGAGGGTTCCCCTACTAAAATAGACTACGTAGAAGAAAAAAAAAAAAAAAACAAGTACCCTTATTCTAACCCCTCTGCTGGAGGACCTAGGTTTGATCCTCCCAATCGGTGAAGTCGTTCCCAAGGAGTTCTCCGAATTTGTGACCACCGAGAAGACGGCGCACGGAGGCATTACCCTCTACTGGCGCTGGGACGATGTGGCCACGGCCCTGAAGAGGGGCGTAGGGGCCTCAGGAGAAAAAAAGGAGACGCGGGCAGAATCGACATGATTCGTTGGAACCGTGGGAAGAAGCATAACACGGGACCCAAGTGAATATGTTTCGTTTTCTGTCGGTGTTTTCCGTGGAGGACTTGTTGCCCTTGAGCTTGCTCCTTGTTCGGATCAGCCCTGGATGGACGGGGATGGTCGGGAATTCCGATAGGTGTTTGCCAATCATATTATATGGATGCCTGACAGAGCCACAACCATTGGCCATGTTAGTGTGCCTCGTAAAACTCTCCAAAAGATGACAGCACACTCAAATGGGTGTCTTTTTGGGGGTCCCCCGAAATGGTGATTTCCCTTGTGGGTTTCCTTGAAAACTGGCCAAAAAGGGGTACTCTAACAAAAGACACCCAGATGACTGTGTCTCTGGCACGCGCTGACACCAAAAACCTGGCCACTGCAGGTGCGTAGGCATTTGGCACAAGCCAGCCCCGTTTTTGTTCCTCGCTTTGCTTTGCAGAGCCATGGAACCTGTCGCGAAGACTGAGCCCTCGCCAGAGGAATCAGTTACGGTACAGATGACCCCGGAACAACAAGAGTTATGGCAGAAGTTCATACAGCAGCAGAGCGACTCTTCATCGAGCATACCCCCCCCTGAATCCAAGAAATTGAGAACTAAGCCCAAGGATGAGTCTATGCAGGAGTTCTTGGCGGCTCTTTCTGATATGGAGATAGAATGGATGGAGCTCGACCCCTCTTTGAGACATCAGCTGACTATTTCTCAGGAAGCCAGGGACAACTTCACCCAAATACACTGCTCTTCTTCATCTTCTTCCAGGACCACCAGATACGATTCAGACGCTGGCAGCTTCCTGGACATCGACCTTTTGCAAGAAGAGACCTTTTGATGCTACAACCACATCAGCACTTGATATCACAGCAGAACATCGCATTAAGGCTCTATGATGGAGTACCACTCTACCTCCTTCTTGCCCTCCATGGACAACTTTTTCAAGATCTGTGATAGCTTTTACCAATCCACACAGCTGGAATTTGCTTTACCCCAGCTCTCAAGATGGGAAGTCTCGGGAAGCGTCCAGAGCTCGCACTGCCCTGTTAAGGGGACAGGTTGGAACTGTCCACTGAACACTATTGCCAGGAGCTCTTCAAGGCCTTCAAGAGGAGGAAGTTCACATAGTACCTCCCCAACACCTGGATCCTCCAAAGGGAACATGACATCTCTTCAGATGATCGCATTTCACCACAAGCATGTTTTGCCCTCATGGGCATTTTCTCTCAAGCAGCTCCAGCAGAGCAGCAAGCCTTGCAATCCAGCAGATCAACACTACAGATATGGCCCAACAAAGCAGACCCCAACCAGCAGCTGCTCGCGCAGGTCGCCTACCTATCTATGTATTGGATGCAAGATTTCCAAGAAGATACACATGTGTACTTCTCATCAAGCACTATGAAGATGTTCTCCTTCAGTGGCACACAGCTTTTGCAGCCAGGATGACCTCTAATTTATGGCAGGAACACCAGAGCTGCCCGCTTCTGTGACCAGGTCTGAGACATTTCCGACAGACAACGCTTCCCATTGCCCCATCTCTTGCAGATCTACTTGAAGCACGCCCATCACTGCTCATCAAAGCCTCACTTGGACTACACTCCCAAGTACAACAAGCACTACAGGAACAAGGGATCACCCTGATCAGTTCGGCAAAGGCGGTCAAAAGCAATTCCAATGACAAAGGCAGGCGCACTCAGCCCAAAGGCAAAGGCAACACCAAGACCTCCAACGGGGCAGACAGATCCCCAGATCACCTACTATGGCAGAGACCACAAAAGAGACCCAGACAGTCCTGGAACTCAGGATGGAAAAGCAACTCATGAAATGACTGGTCCTCCACCTTCAAGCAACAGAGCAACTCACAGCATCACACACAGCAGGCCACCCGCTACACTTCCCAGCCCCACTACAACCAGAGCACACCCAGCCCCAAAAAACCTAAAAGGGATCCTAAACAGCAGTTGTCCTTTGCCAGCTTCGCCTCTCAGCATTGGGCTACAACCTCAACTGCAACGATTGCATCAAGCATCCAACTCCACCCAACTTCACAGCAACATGCCCAAGCCCCACTCTTACCACTGCCCAAGCCCACCCAGCTCCCTATGACCTTTCATATCAACTACATTTCAGAAGATACCTACATCATATACCATTTTCTGCGTCGCCCCAGTCCTTTCCCAACTCATGCAGAATGTTTGGGATGACCCTCTTACTGCATTGGTTTTGCCTACCTCATTTTCGATGACAGCCCCAGCAAGATCTGCTAACCTTGCTTGCCTAATCTCATTGCAGGATCATTATTTGCAGCCATGATTGCTACAGAAGCAGAAATTGGAGCACATGCTCCCAACAAAGGATGGACCATTGACAACTTTACTTTTCTTGTGAGACAATTTCAGGACCCCAATACAGTTGACCTTTTTGACACTCTGGCACCACCTGCTCACAGGGGAAAATCCCTACACTTCGCAAACATGTTCAGGAGTTGGCCTCCTTTGCCACCAATCTTTCTGATCAACTACTCCTTGCACCTACTGCGCACCAGAATTGTGGTGAAGTTTCCTCAAACTGCTAATCATGCCTGGATGAACCAGCGCAGCCACAACAACAAAGGCAACATCATGGAGTCCTTCCTACTGGCTATTGCTGAAACTTGCAATCACGAGCTCCTTTGGACTATTCTCTGGGCCACCTTCATGCACCAACATCGCGGTTCCAATTTTAAGTGGCTACAGTCAGTTGCAATTGACCTCTGACTAGCCTTGCACGATGCTGTAGCATTGTTCGGAGCAGCATTGCCTGGCGCACCAAAAGACAGCGCATTCCGCATTGCATGCTCGAAGTTTCTTTTTGCCAGTAGTTACAATTTCTGCCAATTTGATCAAGCCCACCAGGTCTCTCACACAAGGGGCTCTCCTGTCCAGAATCAACCAGGATACACCCACTCCCTCAACAAGAAGGACAGACATAAACAGATGCACATTCTTTTTGGGAACCACCCAACTTAGCCCACCTTTCCCTGTGGTTGTTTTAACGGAACTTGGCATTATCACTCTCCCCCAAAGATTTCGGTCAGTTCCATGGACCCTTCCAAATGGTATGATGGTCCACCATTGCAAGCTTTGCAAACATCATCTCTCACTTTTGTTTTATAGACGGGGTCAAAGAATGTACCAATCTTTCGAGGGAGCTGCCTCCTCAAATTTGGCGGGACAACTGCTGGCTGCGGGAGACGCCCAAGGCTTGTCGGGAGACCACGGCCTTTTCATAAAGCGCTATTCCAGGGAGTGCGCTTCCCTTCCGAAGTTAACTCAGGCAAGTGGTCACGAATCCCGCGGTGCGTCAGGGGAAAAGCATACACACCAACAACTCTGCCGAACTGCAAGCTATGCTTGAAGCCATCGACTTCGTTCTCCGCACTTTCCTGCACCCTCACGACATACACTTCCACACGAAATTCCACCTTCGTTCTCCATTCGATCACCGATCTCGCCATTCCTTCCACACGTCACATACCCGTTCCCTTCTTCCCCAACTTTATTCCACCCACCGAATCTCTTTCCACAAAATCAAAGGACACTGGTCGCATTATGGCAATGATAGAGCCGATACCAACGCAGCAAAGGGCGTCCTCACACTCACGCCCCTCGGGCGCCATGCTCTCGCCCTCCCGTTCTCCCTCCTACGGCTCCCCCGGCTCTCACCCACTTTACAACCCTAGCCGTTTCAGCATGCCGTCTGAGGCGGCAGACCGCCAGCTTCGCCGCCAGCGATCCGAACCATTTGTCGCTTGACCGAAAACCTCAACACGCCAAAAAGGTTGAGGCAAGACTCCGGCAAGGAAACCGTGGAGACTTTTCTGGAGAACTTGGTGCCGCGTCTGCAGACAGCCGAGGAGCTGGAGGAGCTGAGGGGTGCCATTGGTCTCTGGACCAGCCCAATCGCACGTCTTGTGCCACCTTTACCCGGCGTGGCAGAGATCAGGGTGGAGAGGCGGCAAATCAAGGTGGTGAGGGCGCAGGTGGCGGGGAAGAAGGTGGCGCTGCCACGCGGCCATGTGCTCATGCTGCTGACATCCAGCTAACCTTCAACCGTGACCGGCGTCAAGGCGACGGAGTGGAGGTTGGTTTGCAGGACGGGGGCAAGAGCTAGTTCAGCGACTTTCTCACTTGGGCCAGAGAAGAGTGCATCAAGATTTGCCCCCAACTGTGTGGCGCACACGTCCTTGACGATTGAGCAGAGCATCTCCAGTCATCAGCCGCGGGTTCATGTCCACTGCCAATTCACTTTTGCCCGGCGCATCGACCGTACGCGCCTAGGCTTTCGCCGGACATGTTTGGTTGTAAAGGGTGTGACATTTTCCTTGCCAAGAGTTCGCCGACCAACGTCTAAGGAATTACGACTGCTTCAAGTTTGGTGGCCTGCGGCCCACGTCAGTGCAACCATGCCAGGGGGCGAGAGATACAAGTATCCCGAGCAAGAGCTCACTTGCAGTATGGTAGGCTCCTTGTGGAACTTTACTGACTGTCACCCGTTCATCAACTACGAGGTGAACCCTGCGTGGGTCACGTGCTGGTGGTGTGTCCAGACCCTGAGCTGAACCAAGTAAGACTCCCCCTGTTCTGCGCACTACACAAGCCGCAGCTGCCCCTTCCCCAGGCCCCAGCTCATATCCGTAAACCATACCTCACTGATCCCTCCATTCGTATGATCCACCGCATGCAGTCGGAAAATCTCACCCCGGATCAGCGTCACAACTCCGAAGAGCCCTCAACCACCGCATTGTTAAAGATAAAAACAGTGGATTCACTCACAGCTCCAAGAAGACGCTACTTCTCCTCCTGCGAAGCAATGGAAGACCGTAAAGAGATGCTTCGACGACAACACAGACCGTCGACTAAAGCTGTCCGCAATACCGAGGGACAGATCACCACATCGTTACAGAAAAGCCACCTCTCCAACACAGTATGGAAAACCAGCTTCCCCGCTTCAATTACCGCCCCCCTTTTTCCTCCCCAGAATGCGGATTTGGGACCTTTCCAGCCCTGGGAGACGAGCCCCGGTCCGGACGGAATACCGTCCGAGTGGTATAAACACGCCCCCAATTTTTAAAACATTGCTCCTTTCTCATTTTACTCAAGCCTTCCTTCGCGCAGAACTGGCGAGTTGCCCGTATAGTTATGATTTTTAAAGGTGGGTCCAAAGACTCCAAGTCTCCTTCATCGTGTCGTCCCATTTGTCTCGCAAATACCATTTATAATATTTACGCATCTATGGTACACTTGCGAATTTCCTCCGCAGTCGACCATCTCCTTCCTAATCAGCCGTTTGGCTTCAGACAAGCGCGCCAAACCTCGACCCCCATCTTTCTAGTCAGATGCCTTATCAAACTCCACGAAAGACACACATCCCCCTTCTACCTTCTTTTCCTCGATTGGTCTCAAGCTTTTGACCTTTTTGCTCATCTCTTATCCGAATGGGGGTCCCTGAGCCCCTGGTTCAAGTCGTTATCTCCCTCAATGAGGACACCACTTTCTTTGTTCAAGAGGCTAACATTCAGTCTAACACTCTGCCTCAAACCAGACCGGTCAGGCAAGGTTGCCCCCTCTCTCCATATTTTTGTTTATCTTTTCTCTCATGAAAGATGTTTACACCCATTTCTTTGACACTTTTGCCCAATACACGTGGGCTCTCGCACCAGACAACCCACTCCATGATCTAGAATAATCTGACGACACCGCGCTTCTTACCGCACTTCTTGCTGGTTCCACCCAAACCCTTCACCGATACCTTCACTCCCTTCAATACATTGCGCTCCCAGAAATCTCAATTAGTCACCGTGAATTCCAACCAGCCGGTTTATTTCTCTTCTGTTGTCACCTACACCTGTACTTGCACTTTCTGTGGTGGTACAGTTCTGAACCGATATTCCCTACCACCGCCACTAGATACCTCGTTCCTCTCTTTCTGACGCCCGCCATCGACTTTCTCAGGCTACTGGAGCCGCTAAGGCCCTACCCCTTTCCTCCGCCACAAGCATTTTTCCACCAAAAAGAAAGCTAAAGGTTTACGCACAAATCGTCCAATCCACACTCACTTACTCAGCGGAATCCCAGATTTTCACAGAATCGCAACTCAGGCAATATAATACTCCATTTCCGCACCCTTCGACAAATCCTCGGAATCAAGTCCACGAAGTACTCTCTCCATCCCCACGAATTCCTTTCCTCCCAAGCACACCCACCTTCCCGCACTGCTTCCCCCGACCCAATCCATTTTACATTCCCGGAATAAATATCTAGGCCACATCCTTCGAGACCCCTCACTGCTTGAACACCAGGCAGTTTTCGGCCCAGCCCATACCTTTAAGAGACTGCGTCTAGCACTCAAGACCCCCCCCCCTTTACACGAATTTTCTCACCCATTTTGGCAGCCCCATACTACACACTAGTTGGCACTTGAACACTCCACTTTGGAGGACACTGCGCCCACTCTCGCATATCAAGAAACTGACCAATGCAATGTTGCGTGCTGCTGTCTTGTTGCCGATTTTTCATACGGTGGCTTCGCGCATCGCAAAAAAACTGCTGGTGAGTCCCAACCCGGAAACTTGGAGGGGAGTAAGGAAATGGCAATCCCCTTGCTTCCATTTGCTGAAATGAATATTTGTTTATTTTCCCTCGTTGGTTTTAAAGGGCATTTATCACTACTGGACATATATTTTTCCATGGGGCCTTATGGTACAAGACCTTTGCCTTTCCGATAACGCACAGTGACTGCTGCACTGTCGATTAACATGAGGCACTGATGCACCCGCTCGATTAAAATGGTCCAAGCCCAGAACCCATGTAAATAGCCGAGAGAAGGGCCTTCATAGGCGAGCAAAGGCTTTACCGAGGTGAGTCGGAATCCAAACAGATCGGTATTAAAATGCAGAACCATGTTTCAAGAATTGGTTTCGGCGCAGATCCGCATCCATTTCTGGCAAGCTTCCATTTGCTGAGGTGGTTGTGGGTCAAACAACTGTACCAAAATGGCTCCTTGGTAAATGGAGCCAAAGACTAAAACCTGTGTAACCCTGGCTGTTTTGAGCCACACCCATGTGAACGCCGAGCGGTTTCGATGCCCACCGCAGGTGGTGAAGTTCCCGCCCAAGTCGCTGGCGCCAAAGCACAGCGGCCCGCGCCCATCGCTGAACTCCGCCGCTCGCGCGCAAGCGTTGGCGCAAGCTTTGGCGCAAGCTTTGGCGCTGGAACGGGCGCTGGAATGGGTTGGGCTCAGTCTGGGTGTGTCTTCAAAACTAGGTCCCCTAGTAGTGCCTTTAACTCTTTTTTGGGGGAAGGTTCCCCTACTAAAATAGACTACAGGAAAAAGGCTTCCCTTATTCTAACCTCTCTACTGGAGGACCTAGAACGTTTTCGGACCCCCAAGAAATGGTGGATCGATTTGTCTGTCTCTCAAGGAATGAACAAAAAGTAGGCGCACCCAGATTGGGTGGATTGGGGTGTTTGCCATCTGCTTTTTGGTGCTTTCAGATTGGTAGTCGAGTTTGGTTGGTAGATGCTTGGCTTCCAAAGGGAATGGAGGTTGAGGGGCAGACAAAGGGAGCCATTCTTCGGGCCTTCGGGTCTATGGTGGCCTTTTGCGAGGAATCACATTTGGTCAGATTGAAACAGCGGGTTTTGGTTCGAGCTGGGGTGCCTAAACTCGCAAGGACTTCCGACAGAAGTGCAAGGTTGTGAGCTCTTTCACAACTCTGTTTCCCAGTGGTGCCCTTTTTTGAACTTCTTTTTGGTAAGGGTTTCCTTTTAAACTCAACCAACAAAAAAGGGATGCCCTTTGTTTTTCCCATGGCCACCGGGCATCTGAGACAAGGAGTCGCTGAAGTTCCGCCTCAAAACAAGGGTGTTTCGTTGTTTTTATGCCCCCTCTCCCCTCAAACTGTCAACCCCTTCCCGTTGAACAAAGGTGCATCGCCAGGTGAGCGTTTGTTTTAAGGAAGCCTCCTGAAACAAACAAGCGGGTCTGAAAATTCGGGGACCCATTAAGTTGGTTGGTTTCCCTCCAATCTAAGAAACCAACTACGAAATCCCTGATTTTGGTGGGTGTTTGGCTAGCTTCCTGTAGATTTTTGTGTAGCTGGTTTCTATGATTCACACTCCCGTTCAAACCGAAAAATTGATAGAATGGTAGGCTCAAAGGATCCTCTGAAAAAATGGATCAAATAGTAGGCTCACACAAAGGATCTCTGAAAAAATGGATAGAATTGTAGGATCAATGAATCACTTCTTAGTTTCGTGATCCCTGTGTAAGCTGCTACTCTCCCATGGACTCGCCGAGGCTCAGTCCAACAGCTCCATCGAAGGGGGCAAGTCGGCCGGATGGGGCTCAGTTGTTGCCGACCTTGTGAGCTTGTGGTTTTCCTTTCTTGATCCATTTTTCGTAACCCAAAAAGGTGAAGCTTTTAGTCCTGGGTCCTTGGGCAAGTGAGGGGACCTTTTCGCCCTACGAAAAGAAGCCTTCGGGAAGTCGCTTTTGACCAAAGCTGACCGAGCTTACACCTGGCTGGTGCTCAGGGAAGAAGCGGAATGCGTTCCATCCAACTGGTGGTTTCCGCTCGGGAATCCACACAACCGGTTCATTCCCACCCGGACGAAACGTCATTCCCACCCGGAGGCTGTTCAGCAATTCTCCAATCTGTGCCTTCCCCTCTCAGCAAGGGGAAACAACAACCCAGGCCTTTGGGGTACCAACTCACATGGTTTTTTCACCCCTCAAGCACTGGTTGAGTTTGAGACAGCGGGCTTGATCAAAAGGTCCGTGATACATGAAATGACCATTGGTTGGAAACCATCAGAACAGGACGACTTTCACCGAATGGGAGAAACTACCCCATGGTCATTTCGGCGCCGAACGCAATATTGATCCAACCACATGGACAGGTTCCCTTTGCACGGGGGAACATCCAAGCAGAAACTGGTGGATTTTGAGAGAGGCGTGACTTTGGAAGCCGAACTGAGAGAGAAGTCTGAGAGCTTGGTGTCGCCTTTTCCTCCCCGAACAAATGTCCCCCCTGTCACAAAAGAATATTCCATGCTTTCTACGGGTTCGAAGCCCGGTTTCGTGGTTCAGACCACTTGAGGGAATCCCCCATAGGGTTGATTCCCCATTCTGTTCAACCATCATTGTTTTTTTGATAAGCGGATCTGTCTTCCCTGCTTTTCTCGAGGTTTAGAAAGAAGGATCCCTGGATTGAGTGGAAACGGACGATACCCCAAACACGACCAAATGAGACTGGCCCCATGATTTTACCAATATCAATCTCACCCCCCTAAGTGGTGGGTTGAAGGGAAACCACCCCAGTTTCTAGAAACCGTCAAAAAATAAGAGCCCCAGTAAGATCAAAACCAGGAAGGTACCCCTTAGAAACAGTCTAAATAAGAGAGGTCCAGTAAGATGAAAAAACGATGAAGGTAGCCCTCAAGACCCTCTACCCCTAGACCCTTGGTCCCCCTCGCCCTTTTCCTCGGGCTCCAAGTCGAAGTCACCCGGAGAGGCGCTGACCCCCGCCTTGCTGCCGGATGCCAACGCCTTGGCCAAGTACCTGCGCCTCGGGCGGCCTCCGAGTCGGGCGGTTGGTCTTTTGGTCGGTTTGGGTGATGGGGGTTTTTAACTAGGTCCCCCAGTAGTCTGGGGTAGACTTAGGATACATTTTGCATTTTACCAGTGACTCCTTGTGAAGCAAGCAATGAAATATACATTCTATGACTGGGCCTAGCTCTAATCATGTAGTGCCCTTTCTCACTCCTTCCTTTGTGGGAGAGAAAAAAGGAGAGAAAAAAACCCTTTTCGGCTGGCTTCAAGGGCTTCGTCTCAAAATTGGGGGGGAGGGGGGGGGGGGCAAGAGGGCGCAAGACGGCCTCACTCCCTGAGCTCCGCTTCGGACTTGAGTCATTGAGGTATTTGAATTCGGATCGTTTTGGGCTCCTGAAAAACGATCTCCATGTTGCAACCGTTTGAAAGAATTGTTGCTTTTGCTTTTTCATTCCACCGAAATAAAGATCAAGTTGGGAACCACCATTGACAAGTTGCAATGTTCAGGTGTTTTTCATGTACGGATCCCTGTTTTTCCGGTAAAAAAGTTCGGACTTTCTTTGGCCAATCAACTCAGGAAGTGAGTCCGGCAGAAGGGCTTTGCCTCAAAATTGGAGTATAGTGGCAGTTCCGTCAGCATAGCCCGAGCAACAATGTGTTCGTCGAACCGTTCCAAGCGTTTTGCGGGTATTGCTTTAAAATGTGAAGCAACACATCTATTTACTTAAAGATTGTCAAGTCTTTCCTAGGGTGACAGCCATGATAGAATTTTGGTTTCCCAGCGTGATTTTGCGGGAGTATCACGGCACTGGGTGTTTCTTACAATCAAAGCCGTCCTGCTGGTCTTTGGACTAATCTCCCATGGCCTCAAAGGAAAGCATGGGATTTGTGGGCCCTTCCACATAATGGGTTGCATTTTGCCAGGTGCCTTGTAATCCATGTGTTGCGTGTTTTTCCTGGTAATCAACTCTATGCGTTTCTATATTCAAATTCCCTACTTGTCGCCTGCGCGAGTGTTCTTGAAACGCTACGTGAATCCAAAAAGGATTTGGTGATCGAAGTCACCCAAGAGGGTAACGAGCAAGAGAGAAAAAACAACTTTCCACTAAGATTCCACTAAGTTTTTGATCTGCAGCCAGAGCAGTTGTTTGTCTTGACCCATGGACATCTGCAACGCCCAATCACATAAGTTTTATGAACATTGAGCAATACATACTCACCGAGTTTCGCACGCGGACCCGAGGAAACTCGCTGGAATTGACCCTGATTTGTATGGAAAGGGCAAGGCCAAGAGCATCGAGTCCTTGCGGAAGGACGGGCGGCTTACCCCGCATTGTACGTCTGCACCATGGGTTGGGCGCAAGCGCGTTCCTGAGGTAGCCACACAGTAGGATGGGTCCGCAGCTGTTTGCAGTTGACATGTTGTGACTGAGGACTGAAATGACTGTGAGGTGTTCTCTACTCGATGTTGTCATGCCCTTCGTCCCACGTCCTTCTGGAGAACAACACATACTGTTTGTTGCTTGTGTGAGCAAGGGGGCTGTGCATGTCGGTGCGAATGAATTGCTGATGGTCGATGTACATGAGATGCACTGATCATATCGCCAGAAGTCAACAGGAATTATTCAACGACATCCCATGCTATGGGGGGAACGATTGATTTTGACCGTGTCTCATGCGTGTCAATCAGGCCAGGACCGTCTCAATCAGCAACACCTCATGAAACACGAGCCCACGAATCACTCATGCAAAGTGTGCCATTCACGCAGTGTGGCAGGCGGGACTGCAATGGTTGAACAAATCGGCACGCGTATCAAATCGATGGTCCAGGAGTCGCAACCATAGGTGTCCTTTTTGGTTGTTTTGGTGCAAAGATACATGGCCCTGGTTTACCTGGTGGTTTCATCATCTACCAGGGAAACCCATCTAGTTGTCTCAAAAGAAAACCTATGCAAGCATTCGCACTCTGGCCATGTACCTCCGTAGTTTCAGCCCAAAGCTGCAACACCATTTCGGCAGGTGCGCAACAAACCGACAGGATCAACTCAGAAAAGAGCCCGGCAAGTTGGCGCATGGGCTTGTGTGTGTGTCAAAATGGGAGGGGAGCTCAACAATTGTTATCCTTTGGTTTCTCCTGGATCCCAACCCCTTAATCATACACCCGCGTTGTGATTAGGATTTCGGCCTTGCAGGAAGTGCTAGGCGGCGAGACCGTCCTTGCAGCCTGGATCAATCAGCAAACACACATGCCAACATTGCCGGACCGCACTCACGCGAGTGAACTTTTTGCCCTTGTGGTTTTCCTTCATTCATTTGTCCAGCGAGTTGAAAGGAAATGTAGGGGAGCTAGGTCTAGTACACAACCATTTACTTGTTCCCAAAAGGAAACCAACAGAGGATGTATGTTTTGTTTTTTCTTCCAGAGCTGCAATTTTGGCCAGCCTGTGCTCAAATGCCCGATGGATGGAAACCCCTAGTTTCCTCCACCCCAACCCCGACTCAAGCGAAAACCAAGGGGAGCATCTCGCGCTGCATCGTAGGTCTTCAAAGCCGGTTTGTGGTTTTCCGGCTTTGGGTGAATGGTGCGTGCTTGAACAACGAACAAACCACACTTTACCCGAAGATTTCCTCTGGCATGGATCCTGCACCCCAACACCAGCTAATAAATATATTAATTCCACACTTACGTCATGCATCCTAAATGCTAAACAGATGAACCCTAAACCCTCTAAGCCCCACAACCCTTGGCCCTTCACCCTAAACCAAGCCTGTGCGGATCGTGTTTTCTTTTTTTTTGCGGGGGGGGGGAACAATTTGGGACCCCCTGCTTAGCTGGCGCTCCAAGGAAAGCCAGACCGAAACCGACGTTGGATGTCCCAATGCTATTTTGGGAAGCAGCCATTTGTGCCTTGAGCTCCCGCATTTTGGAGCCTTCACTTGCAGCCTTAGAGCTTCTGATTAGAAGTTCTTGTAAGGCGGAAGAGAGCGCCGAAGACACAGAGAGCGGGAGAGAAACAAAAAACAATGCTGACGAGGTATGCCTTTGGCGCTTCCAAGTGAGGGTTTCTCCCCAAAGCTCAAATAGTCTCAGTTGTTCAGTGGCACCAATTATTTTTCCCCTTTTTTGGGTGGCTGCCCCACTAAAAATGGTCTTCCCCAAAAAGGCATTTTTTCCAGGGTCACTGAACAACTGAGTAGTAGAAAACTGTGTTGGCTTTCCTTGGCTGCCCTTTGCATACTATGCAGACCCAAGCACAAGTACATCATGTGTTTGGTTTCCCCTGGCTGTATGTTGCACGGACCACTGCGCTACCCGGAAGACCACATATTTTCAGCCACTCACCAACTTGCTACCAGCCAGGCGGTGCTCGTAGGCACCGAGAAACAGAATGGAAGTTTCCAAGCAAAACATAAGGGGCAGGACCGCCCAATGGCTGGCAAATAACCCCAAAACAGCCATTGGGAGGTCCTGGGGATGGTAGTGTTGACCCCGGATTCATGAGAACCCCCGCCCTATTTTTGGGGTCGACGACCTCAGCCCCAGATCTTCTTACAAATATCCTTTCCAGGTTTCGAGCAGAACGTCTGCTCGCTTGTGTAGGTACAGCCTGACCCCTCGGACCCCTCTGGCAAGACAGGGACGTGCTTTGGGTAGCTCGCTACTTGCTAAACGTCTCTCAGAACGTCAAGTGAGCATTTCATGCCAGATATCGACTCATGGCCAATGGAATCACCCACCTCGCAGCCCCCAGGAATGGAATGAGGCCACATCAGAAGTTCGAAGAATTGTGGAGCCCGTCTTTGTGCAGTTCAGGTGGAACGACAAGGCGCTGCATGTACGAAGGAAGGTGAAGGAGAAGTTGCATGAGAATATGTGGTTGTGCTAGAATGGGAAACCCTTGATGTGACGGGACGACGGTTGCTGGAAAGTTCCTTGTTTTCAATAGTTCCCTTGGAGCCTGCTTTGTCTCCACTTCGGAACTTGATCAACCCTCGTGAAAGTACATGAGATGATTTGACTTGTGATATGCCATTGATCGATGTCAACTGGATTCCTCAGATTGGCACTGCCATCCTCAGGCTGAGGTAGACACCAGATCAATGATTGTCAGGCCGCCAGGATCACTGGCCGCTTTCATTTTTCACCCTATTTTAATTGGAAGGCTCCAATCGAGTACGGCCTTTACAGGCTTGACAAAGTGATCTTAAATCCAACCTTTCAAAGGGCTGGTTGTCAGGCCACTGTTGCCAATGCTCCAGCTTACTTTGTCCTTGGATGGTTTCTCTTGTTTGGACGAGGCAGGCGAACTGCTCGCGTTCCAATTTGCGCTACATGCGTCATGCATACACAGTCATGCCCAGGTTTCAACCGCTGGTTTTCGGCAGAACAAGTCTCGGCGGTACCCTCCCACCCATAACAGGGGGCTCTGGGTGGTTGTTGTCAAATCCAGGAACTATGAAATGAAAGCCCTGTGAAACTATCCGTTTTCAGGGCTCCGTTTTCAGGTTTTTACGGGTGGAATCCACAGCCCAAGAGGGGTGCTCCCCGAGTAGCAAATGTTGCCTAGGCGCTGCTTGCGAGACGTTGTCAAGTCGCGACGCGTGAGTTGTTTGGGAGGGAGAGGGTCGGGAGGGAGGGTACTGCTTCGCAGGTGCTAGTGGAGCACGAACAAGTCCTCGCGGACGGGCGCACACGGTCGAGGACTGATGTGGGCTTTCTTCAGGGGCAAATGGGCGCAACCTCATCACGGGGGGATGTCACCAGTGATGCATTTGTTTTTTTGACTTATGACTTGACCTTCGTATTTCGGGTCGGTGAACCGTTGTGTTTCATTCAACGGATTCAAGCCTTCCTCCAACTTGTGTTCAGAGCCGCAAGCCTTGTTTGCGTTAATCAACATGCAAAGATGGCGCGGCTACCAAAATCAGCCACGCCTGCAGTAGTTTGCAAGCCCAAGAGTGGGGTGCTTTTGATTTGTCAGCGGACATACACGGGTACATCCCAAAATGCCTTTGCGGACCAACCCAAAGAGGCCACATTGTGCCTGCTTTGACGCAAGCTTGGTGTAAACCTTAGAAAATGGAGCCAGTGAAAAATGCTTGTATTGTTGAGACAGCTGAGCTACATCACTTCCACGCTCTCCCTTCAATGCTTCTGTTGCAACAGCTTAGCTTGGCGCTGGAGAACAGGGAGGCACACGACTGAGATGCAGCTCAGGGCGCCCACCCCCCGAAAAAAATCAAGAAGCGAGCTGAGAGGAACATGCTGCTGGCGGAGAAGAAGAAGCCGGAGGATGGCGACGTGGAGCAAACCGTCTACCGAGGCGAATATTTTTGTGGCGTGGTTCCTAGTGGCTTTGTTTGTCTCGCGAGGTCTCTTGCCCTTCGGGCAGGAACGGCTCGTGAAAAGAAACTCTCCGGCTTGATGTGAAACGCAAGGCAACCCGAATAAGCACCATTGTCCTGGAGGTTGTCTCAGTCCAATGTGTCTTTCAGGGAAGTCTGTCAATGAGGGCGGCCTCAACAGGAGCTCGGTATCCATACTGTGGATGGACGAAATCCTGCACCACCTCAAGAAACCCTGGAATGATGATTCCCCTGTAAATACCAACAAACAATGGTTTGTCATGGTTTCTTAGGTGGTGCGATCGGATTTTGTCCATCCACAGTACCTTTGAGCAGCTTATGGTTTGACCCTTGGTCTGGGAACCCAGTTTGTGCCATCTCGGGCTCGTCTCGGGCTCGGTATCGCCGGAAGGATCAGGAAGGATCTTGGAGCACACGCCGCGCTGAAATGTGTATTTTCTTCCATTTGCTTAAGAATATTATTATTATTATCTCCCTTGTTGGTTTTCAAGGGAATTTGTCACTACTGGACATATGTCTATTTTTTCCATGGGGCTTAAGCAAATGGAAATGTTCAGATGTCGTTTCAGCTACCGTATTGGACAAATGGAAAGGACTCCTCTAGGATTCCTCTTGGAATGCCTGGGCTGCCCTCACGAACGAACCAACTCAAGCCAAAGCAGCTATTGGGGTCATCTTCAAGTTGTTGTTTTCCCCCCCTTCAGGCCGTCTTGGCCTGTGTTCACCAGCGCCCGGGGCGTTTGTTTTTTTGGCTTTCCGGCTTCGCATCGAAGGGCTGCGGGGCGTATCCCGTCCCCCCTAACCGAAGCAAAGCCCGCGGCGGGGGCCTCAGTGGCCAGCCTGGCCGCAGGTCTCATGGAGGAGCTGCTCGAGAAGTACAAAGAGCAGATCCCGGAGGTGGCCTTCCATGTCCGCTGCTCGCCTCACAGATCTCACAGATCTCAGATGGCTGTGCTTGTCAAAACCGTGGTTGACTAGTCCCATTCTGGTTGGGATTGGTGAATTAACCACCCATTTTAGGCGGGATTTTAGTGGGGATTGGGATGTTCACTGGGGGTAGGGGATTTTGACCCATGGCCAGATCCCGAATCGGGGTGCCGTTGCTGGGTGTTCCTTTGATGAGCTAGTTTGGGATGGGTTCTGGTTTAGATGGGGATGATTGCCCATTTACCAAACCCATCTATTTGTCCAAAAGGCGAACGGCGAACGCATCGGGGCAAAGTTTGTGTTTTGTTGTCTTGGGCGATTGGGTTTTGAATGGAAGCGAAGGTGGCGTTGGCCTCCTCTTCGTTTCAGCTGACTTTCCTTTTTGCCTACGAGCTCCCCCAGTAGTGCCCTTATTACCCTTTTGTGGGGGAGGGTTCCCCTACTAAAATAGCTGGTTACCTGCTATAGCGGGAACTGGAATCTACTGGGCCCCGTTGTAGTCAAAATGAGGGTTCTCTGTCTAATATAATCTGCTGTCTTGACCGCTTGGCAACGTCTTGAGGTCAGGCTTGAAACTGCTTATGGCAGTTTGATGTTGTCTGTTATTGCTTGATGGTAAGCATTGAAAGTACTGACCGAAATAGTATTCTGGTTTGTGGCCAGCCCCCTTGGCATGTTGCTTGAACATGGTCCCTTATAACCCTCGGTGTTTCATGCTACTGCCTGCATCAACGAACGAGTAAGCAAGTCGAACATTTAAAGCCAAACCCTCAGTCTGGCAAGGAGCAGGAGCATGTGTGGGCTGTGAACAAACGCGGAGACTCCGCGCGCTGACCGATTTGCCCACTTGGGACGTGTCGAGCAACTCTCCCGATTTTTCCAAGACGGAGCCCAAAAATCGGCTTCCCAAACCGAGATTCCTTTGCACATGGGGAGTTTTCCGCGGCTCGGTGAATAGGTTCAAGAGAAAAACACCGCGGAGGTTTGGTCACCAGAGGAAAAGCTCCAGGAAAAGAAACGGCCTGATACTCGTACCGAGCAAAGTTACAGTTTCCAGGTCGGGGACCTTCAAACCTGATCGATGGAACCTTGTTTCTTTGGTCAAACGGCTGACTAGATGGTCGTACATCCTTCAGATGGCTACAACGGCAGTGTACGACAGTCAGTTTTCGCATTCATACTGAAGCCACGACCACAGCATACGGCGGGTAAGGCGCCGCTACAGTTTTGGCTAAACTGCTGCAGATAGACAAGGCATGTTGGACTGAGGCTTCATGAATGAGGCGTACTGCTGCCTCGCTGAGAATTTGGAGTCCAACTCATATCCAGGCCTGGATTTGACTCTGCCAGGGCTTTTTGGTATGTTTTATTGCTGTTTGCTGCGCATTCGTGACTGACCACAAGCAATGTGTTTCAATGTTTTGCTGCAGAAAGAACTCAAAGGCTGCTCCTTTGCCGGGTGATTGCATGATGTTGCATGACATTGCATGACAAGCTGATTCGTCTGATAAATACGCTCAGCTGAATGAATCCGCTCAGCGGAAAAAGAATTCAATCCGCGCGCGGCGACTCGGGACTCTGCAAGAGGCAAGCCCAAGATCGAGTCCGATGGCCTCCTTACGACTGGCTGGGTTGAAGCTGGATTCGGCCTGAACTGAACTGTTTTGCCTCACTTTTCTGGCAAGGGGCTGCATCAATTTAAGGTTCTAAGGCTTTTTCTACTACAACCTGGGATTACACTGATTACACCTTGAAATACGAGAAATCGTCTGAACAATAAGGTTGTTTCTCTGGACATAGCCTGGACATCTGGCAATTCCGAAGAGGTTGTATTTCCTGGGTGGCGCGGTCGGCTTTTCTGGGGCACGTTCAGAGGGAAGAGGCAATCAAGCCAAAGGGAAATGAAAGGAATTCACCCACTTTGAAAGGCGACTTGGAGCGAAACCCTTTGAATAATTGAGCTACTTGAGCTACTTTCTTTGAAAGGCGTCTCACAAGCTAATTGAGCTACTTTGAAAGGCGTCTACGAATCCAAGCACGTTGGTTGCTAAAAAATAGCTCATTGGCTTGTGAGACATCAGGAGCCCAGCCGATTCCTTACGGAATCCAAGAGCTGAAGGTTCATTTCTCAGCTTCCGGATGAGTCGTTGTCCTTGCAGCGTCGGAGGCATTCCCTGCGTCTACATCACCCACTACTGCAGCGTTCAGCTTTTGGATAGCTCCGTGCCAGTGTTCCAGGACCTGGAAATGGATGCCGCTCGCTGCCCATGGTGACCTGTCAGCCCTCGTTTGATCAGCCAGTGCGCAAGTCCAGGGGGAACGCGCGGTCGAGCTGTCCAGCCGGGCACCTCTTATCAGCCAGAATGGGCCCCAAAGCCGAGCTGTGCCGGGTAATGTTGACCCCGGATTCATAAACCCCTGTTTGTTAATATGGGGGTGTTCCCCTCCAACAGTGATGATTCCCACTACAAACCAGGGACACCCCCATCTTAATAAACAGGGGTTTATGAATCCGGGGTCAGCATCATGTTCAAAAGCACTCACCTCCAGGCCTCCATTGACCCTGTTGATTTCCTGTGAACCGCGGCACCTTGGGATTGGGCCCCCTTGGTCTCCAGGGCACCGGAACGATCCCAATCCCCAGATGCACCAAATCCCCGCGCGAGCCGGCTCCTCCTGTTCGCCCTTTTGGGAGTCCAGTCGCAAGTTCGTTTTAAGCGTCCAACAAGTACATGTTGCGGAAGTGTGTGCAATGCAGATGCTGCAATCGTTTTTGATCATTTGTTTGTCCTTCCAAGAAGTCAGAGTCAGGTTGCGCGCGCCGGTTTGACCATCACGACATTCTGGGAAGGCGGTTTGGTGATAGCTAGACTTGGTGGTGCGCCAGCCGTTTCCTGAGTTTTTAGGTTTTCTTAGTTGGTTTGGCGGCTGGTTGTTTATTCCCACTAAAAGTTAAGCACGTTCAGCCTGGGATCAGAAAACGGACAGCCCAGTTATCCTGTATGCTCTGTGCATGAGACCGCCCGGTTTCAGAAGGCACGGTTGGGATCTTGGGATCCATGTCCTTAGTTCCCAACAGGAAGGGGTCCTGAGTTCAGAAGCTTGCCAGAAAGAAACGCACCATCTTTTGGACTTGCTTGGATAGGGCTCCGTGCTCAAAGAGTGGTCAGTTCCGAAGTTTTGCCAAGCTCTTGGGAATATTACCTGAGCTCAGTTGCTTCTTTTTTTTCTTCTGGCCTGCTTGGAGAGGGCTCCGTGCCACTCTTACCACCTGAGCTTATGTCTTGTAGGGCCCCATTTTTCTCTCGGAGTCGTCCACTATGTCTCTTTTGGGAAGCTCCTTGACCCTTCCAAATCCGACCTGGAAGTCCCTGAGTTCTGGTGCTAATGGCATGTCTTGCATCCTTGGTCTGAGCCCTGAATTTCTAAGGGTTGATTCCAACCATTCTTTTCAACCATCCTTCTTTCCAGAAACCGGATCCGTTTCTTTGGGGTCCGGAAGTCTTCTAGAAAGAAGGATCCCTGGAAAGAATGGGGAAGGTAGCGCTAGAGACTTGAGGATGTTGACTCGCAAATGTTCCAGGCACAGTTTCTCCGTGTGCCGGCGAGGGAAGGTCAGCGACTCCTGTGGTCTGAATCTCTGAGCCGCTTAGATGACGGAATTCCCAACGACTAACAAGTGATGTAGGGGAGAAAGACCAAGCAAGTGTCTTGCAAGCCGCTTAACACCAAGAACCTGCAATGTTCCCCAACATACCCTTTGGCGTATTTTGCTTTGATGACCCTTTGGCGCATTTTGCTTTGATGTTAGGACTTTAACTTTTTGCCAACTCATGGGTTTCCCATTAAACCACCAACAGTTAAGAACTCTTAGCAGGGGAGCAGATTTCGCCACCGCGTACCCTCCGATTTGGAAAATCTAAAAGCAGCCCTGGAGGAAGACTGGCTTAGAACGAGTGCTTCATGGGCCTTGAGAGCCTGTACCATTGGGGTCTGCAGGACCTC
>CAUJNA010002201.1:167500-365000 GCA_963377175.1 Effrenium voratum | reverse complement strand
CCGGTGTTGGGAATATCAACTAGGCTTATGCTTTTGGGATGGGGAGGGGTTTGTGAGATGGATGTGTGTCTTAAAGCCGTCTCGGCTTGCCCTTTTTGGGTTAGCCTTCAAACCACCTTTTGTCAGAAAGCGCCTAACAACATAAGCCAGATTGTGTTTCGATCATCACAAATCAACCTATGAATCCCAAAAGCAAAGCCCCTGCAGCCGGTACAATTCCCAGAATCTAAACCGCTACAGCCCTCATTTCGGAAGCTATTCCGAATTCAATCCAACCTCAACAAATGCTCTTGCAATCAATTATTTCAGATTTCGCCCCCAAACTCAAAACACATTTTTTGGATGATGGTCATTTGGGTGAACATTTAGATGTGCTTTGGGTGAACGTGTCACAACTTTGGGACCCACAAAATGGCGGAGTTGTTTTTTCCCTTTGACCGCCCAACAAAGGGCACCAACTTCGGGGGGGAGAAAAAACAACAACGCACATGTTTTTATTTTTTGTGGGTATGTTGAGGTTTAGAGGTTGGTTGGGGGGTCTAGCTTGTTTGGTTGCTTTAGGTCATCTTGGTTGGATCTTTTACAGCTGTCGACTTCCCCTTAGGGTCTTTAAATTCCAAGCTGGAACTGAACGAGGCCTGTGACAGCGTTCCTATGATCCCCCAACCAGCTTGCTCGAGGGAAAACGGGGGGTGCCAAATAAACAGGTGAGGAGGATTGGAACATCCGTTTCCCAATGCATCCCTTCACCAACCCGTGCTTTGTCTTGCTTTTCCACCTGAGCCCAATCTCAGTCAGCCATATTGGGGGGTTCTCATTTTTTTCTATACCGCCCGCCTTGTGTGTTGTCCTTGTTGTTGTCCCCCTCTTTTTGTGCAGACTGACCACAACTTACATCCATTCATGTTGGGTATACAAAAGCTTCCCCTTCACTTATCCATGAGCCATCCCTCGATGCCCACTTCAAGGCACTACCAGACCAATCCAACAGGGAAGATGATGACTGGTTTGAAGACAAGGTGAGCCGCGGTTTGCCTTAGCATAGATCTATGGGCAACCGTCGGTTGCCGAGTGGAGAGGCTTGTCTAACCCGTAGGGCTGCTTTTTCTTGGGTTTGACAGCGGGCCCTTCCAAAAAATAAGAAGATTTTGTTTTTCTGGCAGTTTAAATATCATTTTTTCCAATTCAGCTTCCTTTAGGTGTGGTGACCTCCGCCGCAAATTCTTGGAAGCCCTATGTCACCCGGGGGCCCCGGCCCATTTTTTCTCCTCCCCGTTCCCGGCTCGAGGTCAAGGGCTTCCCGCAGCTGGAGGAGAACAAAGATCAGGACTGCCATGGAGAAGAGTGCCATCTCTGTGTCCTTCTTTTCCGGTGAGCTTGGGCAAATCAATGGATGGGTTCTCTGGCTTAGATTGGTTGTATTCGGGCAAAAATCGATCCTGTTTGAGATGCGTGAAATTTGGGCCAAAATCGATGGGTCATTTGGCTTAGATGGGTTTTATGCCATCCATTTACTCTTTGCAACCCATATTAAGTTTTCCCAAAAGCCCACAAAAAGGATGAGGCCTAAGCTTGCAAAGTCTCAAAGATGCAACCCGCGTGTCTACGGATCCCATTTTGCACACTGCCTCCTCCAAAGAAGGGGCCTCCGGTTCAAGAATTGTGTTCTCCAAGTCTGAAAACAGCCGCCGAGACACAGCTGTATGATTGGGTTGGAGACTGTAATTGCAGAGCTCGCATTCGGGAAGACTGTGAGGCCACTCCTGACTCCGGACAATCAAGCTAAGGTGGGGTCCATGTCTGCGACCAACCAACCAACCAACCACCCCACCAACCACCCAACCAACCACCATCAACCACCATCAACCACCCAACCAACCAACCAACCAACCACCATCAACCACCCAACCAACCAACCAACCACCCAACCAAGCAACCAACCACCCACCCAACCCACCAACCACCCAACCAAGCAATGCTTTTTTGCACAGAGCTCCTTTGCCCGAATGCGGCCGGGCCGAAGCGTTTCGACCCATGCGACCCGGCCGACCCGGCCGGTCAGGAGACAGATGCGGGGGTCTGGCAGCAGGTGGAAGTCCCGGACAACCCCGGCGATCTCCGCTGCTCGGACACTCCTTAGATCAGCTAGGTCCCCCAGTAGTGCCCGTTGACCCACTTTTTGTTGGGGAGGGTTCCCCTACTAAAATAGACTACCAAAAAAGTTGGTACCCTTATTTGAACCTCTCTACTGGAGGACCTAGATCAGCTTCCCTCAATTGGTCGCTTTGGAGCCCGGTGGTGAGGAGGTGTTCTGGGGCGGCTTCCCTTTTTTGCCCACAAGAACCAGGGTTTAACCAAGTTCAAATCCCCAGTTCCTACCAATCCAAATCAAGACGCTGTCTTTTTTGGCTTAGGACACGAAGCTTCAATCGGCTGTTCAATGCCCTGCATTCAGTGGTGCCCGCCGGTTTCAGGGCTGCTGGATGCATGAGACTGGCTCAAGACTTTTGTTGGCTGAAGCATGGCTGACACAGGTTTGCCACTTTGAGTGCAGCCACGACTCAGTATCCAAGCTTGGCACCCCCTCTACCAGGGGATGGCGTTTCTGAAGGGTGGCCGACACGACAACAATATCTTCCAACCTGCTTGCAGAGAAAGTTTCCCAAGTGGTCAAAGCCAAGCGAAGGCGTTCCTGAAATGCAGGTGGACTCCCTTTAGGACGGTTTAAGTGCAACCAACTTCCTTGCCATTTCAGATGGTAAGATCTCCCCTCGATGAAGCAATCAAGAATGCGCCAGGAGCTCTTGCCAGCGGCAAGTCAGGGTTCTTCAACATCACCCAACATTGAAAAGGCGATGTAGGCAAACGACAACATGCATTGTACCTCCAATCTTACAATGTGAATTTGGTAGATGATCTATACCCTTCCCCTGGCCCATTAAACCAATTTCTGTGATTGTACATGGTAGGATACCACTATACACAAAGCCAAAAGCATGACATGTTCCATGCCTCAGTTCATGGCCCTTTGTCGCTCCAGCCTTCGTCAAGATCGTGAGCTTGTTTCCATGCTGACCAAGGGCTAGTGAACTTGGGAATGCGTGAGCTGCAGATGGTGCAACACATGGGTGTGGGTCAATATTAAACCACCAGGAATCGGACCGCAGATTTTAGTCCTTCTTTCCATTTGCCTGGGCAAGCCATTTGGGGTGCCTATTTTTGACCCACAGCCACATGGCAACATGAGTTCGAGTCACCCTGAAGTGGCAAATGGCAACTTTGGGCCCTCGGCAGGGACTCCCTGAAACACAGGGCAACGCAAACTCCTTGAGGTGAACAGCCGTTTGTTGGGGAGCGCGGTTTTGAGCACCACATGTTTGGGTGTGTGGATCAATGTCGAGATCCGGTATACATGATGGGTCGTCAAGTTGCCAAGCATTTGGAATCCCTTGAATCAATTGCGTTTGTTGCGCATGAGCCTTCGCGGCAAAGAGCATGGTCTCCTCTTGGCCTTTGTGGCGATTTGTTTGCTTTCGGGGATATAGTTTGTATGCGTTTTGTAGCGAGCTCGCCCGGCTTTCAACAGTCAATGTTCAGTGCCCGGCTTTCAACAGTCAATGTTCCAGAAGCCTAGAGAGTACTTGGCTGAGGTGTGCTGCTGGAGTTCGGTGGAGTAAACGTGAGCACATGGGGTATGCTGCTTGGCAGAAATTCGCCCGGGGAGTTTGAGAGGAAAACCAAGAGGAAAAGTATAATTTTGGGGTTTCCCCCGGAGAACAGTCACGTTCTGTGACAGCTCGCTTGTCCCATGGTTTCGATTGTTGCCAAGCGGCTGATCCAAACGTTTCAATGCAGCACTCCCAGGCTTCCAGCAGAAATCCACGCGACGGTCAGACGCAGCTCGTGTCCCAAACAGAACCCGACTCTCGCGGCTGGTTTTTCGGGTGGTCTGTACCAGTCTAGCGACCTGCACTGTCGTTGTAGATTTGTTCTGTTGAAAGCCTTCTCGAACTGAGGCCGTAAATCCAAAATGTAGGTGAAAAGGGTGTTATCCTGGCAGTTGTTGCTAAATTTGTCGTTGGAACCCACAAAAGACATGGTCTGGAACCTACCAGAGAAATGGTCCCTTAGGAACATCGTCTTCGAGGTCCTCTCAGTCAGGTGCATATAAACGATAGATAGTTTGGAGATGCTTTCCTCGTCAGTGCACACCAGCCCTCCCAGAAGACCCAACATCCAGGCAGGATAGGGCACATTGACAGGTCCGCCTCTGCCAACCTGGTGCAAGCAACCAGAAAAGTAGACTACTCATGATGTTGGCATGCCAGAAACTTGCATTGTGTTTCTGATGAGTGCCCAATTCACGGACGAAACCATTTAAGGACTCCGATTCTTTCAGGAAGCATGCCCTTCACGTCAAAGTTACACGTTTTTTGGCTTTCGACCGAGGCGGTTTGTTGTTGGTTGGCGATTTAAGGGTTTGCATATTTGTGCATGGCTTGTTCAGTGCCCGTACGGCTGTCTTAATTTGTTTTTCAAAACCAAACACAAAACCGGTGGCTTTCTCAAAAAGCTCTTCCTGTCTGCCCAACGAGGCAGACTCCCGCAAACGGTTTGGGTGCGCCTTTTGTGGATTTCACCTGTTCTTCCCCCTGTTGGTTCTTTGTAAGCAATATGTTTTGGAACTTTTCAATATCCTACAAGCCACATCCACCGCTTTCTTGACAGACTAGGACCCCCAGTAGTGCCCTTTTACCCTTTTTGGGGGGAGGGTTCCCCTACTAAAATAGACTACAGAAAAAGTTGGCACCCTTATTCGAATCTCTCTACTGGAGGACCTGGCAGATCTCTTAGGTTCACCAAGACCTCCCTGGAGTCCTTACTCAGCGAGCTCAAGAATGGCGCCTCCACGCTGGAGCGCGAGGAGGTCTCCGGCAAGGCGAGCCACGTTTTTTTTGTTTTTTTCTTCGGCTTTCGAAGTGAGACGCTTTTCCGTTTCAAACTCCAAGGGGTCGGTGTGTTTGGAGTGGGGGTTGGTTGGCTGCTGGGTGGAACCAAAGTTCGGTTGTTTGGGTGCCGGGGAGGGAGGGGGACGGGGGACCCGCCCTGGCACTAAGACTTTTAGACCTTCGGAGTTCGGGGTTTGAGACATGTCCAGCTAACAGCTTAACTTGTGGGATTCGTGAACCACCAAGCTTTAGCATATCTCAATCACGAGTTTTGGACATGTTCAAAACATCTTTCCCAAAAACATGGATATACCGGAGACATGCTCCAGAAGCGAGAAGCTTCCTACCCGCCCCCCAATTGTCCCAATTGATGGAAAAGCACGCGTGCGTATTTGTTCAAGTTGAATCACCAGAAAGCCGCAGGAAGCGCTCAGATAATACCCTTCCCACAAACCTGGCACCTGTGGGCGTGCCTGGAAGATCAGTTTCCTCTTGGGACCCCTTGTCAGGTGCCATGGCAACGTGGGAGAGAAGGTAAGGACCACGGAAATGTCAGAGTTGTGTAACTTCCAAGGAACTATCGGCCATGGGGCCCATGGGGTCGGCGTTCAGGTGGCACTGGTCTTTGGGCGGAGGGAGCGGTGGCCAACGACAAAGCAGTGCAATTCCTTTGGGCATCTAGGATTTGTGGCTTGCTCGTTCCATCCCCACCCCCTGAAAAATGGAATCGGGGAGGGTGCTGACCCCTGGAATTCCATTGATGGTTCCATGTCACCCCCCTCCCCCTTAAGGTAGGGGGGATCTCACGAGATCCTTGGGCCCCATATGTTACTTCCATTTGGTTTGGAATACTTGTTTCCCTTGTTGGTTTTAAAAGGAAACATATAGTATACTGGACAATTTTCTATTTTTCCGGGGTCTTAACCAAATGGAAGTTTAGGAGACTCGTGGCATGGGTAGTTCGGGCGGTCCTCTGAGTCGCAGGTCCGGCGGGTGATCTGCTCCTCGCTGGTGCAGCTGAAGGTTGATGGTTTCCAGGTGGGGATGGGGCGGGTGGAAGGGAACCGATGGCATTTTCGGATTCACCCATACTGGGGTAGACTTAGGATACATTATACATGTTGCCAGTGACTCCACGGGAAGCAAACAATAGAATATACATTCTATACCTGGGCCTCAGTCTAATCATGAATAGGCTGACACATAGGGTCAAAGAAGGTCACTGTTTAAGGGTTCACATTCCCAACCTGAGATATTTGACGGGGTGGCGTGTTGCTCGGCAAACAGTGACCGTAAGTCTTGGTTAAAAATGAAAGGCCTGTTCAAAGAAGGAACTGGCAAATCATTGTTGATCCGTTGTTAGCTTGAGATTGTACCCTCGCATGACAACCCAGGGGCGACACACATGCTTTTCCATGTCTGAGCGAAACAAACAATACGGGTGTCTCTCTTTTTGCGGGCACCCCTTTGTTTGTTGTTTTGAAGGAAGACCAACAGAAAACCACTTGTTTCTTTTTTTTTTGGGGGTGGGGGTCTCCTGAAAACAAACAACAAGCGTTCATGGCAGTTTTCTCGTAGGTTTCCCGCCTGGCCGCTTCCCTAGCAAAAAGACTGCAGCACTGCAGCCAGAGCCTTTGCAAGGTTGAAGTGGCGCTTGCAGACTCTGTGTCTCTCTCTCTTTGTGTTTGTTTTGGTTTTTGTTTCGTGCTGCGGACACTCGCAAACAGCGTGTGGTACACCAAGGTACGTAGTTGCGCACAAAAACAAGCAAGTCTAAAATAAGCATGGAAGCTTCTGAACGGAGTTGCTTTGTGGAAGCTGGGTTATCTTGCCAGCGGATTCCTTTTTCTATGTTTCTTTCTGCGCTGGTCCGAATTCCGAAGGGCCCTTCCACGTATTCTCCACATGGCTCTGACAGGAAAACGAGCAAGTCCTGAACCGCCCGGATGGCAGTCGAGCCGTGTCGCAGCAAGGCGTGGGAGCTTGTTCGGGGCTGGCGATGGGCTGAAACTGGAACCTGGTACCCTTGAACGGTAGACAAGCGCCAGTTCAAACCATGGGCGGCTTTGACAAGCTCAAACAGGTGGTTCTCGCCTTTGCAGGGTTTCCTCCGCGTTCTTTTTTGGAACCTCCAACAGTGGCGGTTTCTGGTCACCGCCATCAAATTTTGATCAACCTTTGCAGGGGAAGTGCCCCCAGCTTGCCGAGCTTGGGCTGGAAACCGCAGGCGGTAAGAGTCTAGGTCCCCCAGTAACTAGTGCCCTGATAACCCTTTGTTGGGGGAGGGTTCCCAAACTAAAATAGCCACAGGAAAAAGTTGGTACCCTTATTCCAACCTCTCTACTGGAGGACCTAGGAGTGCAGAGTGCAGAGTTGGCAATTTCAATCCGCCGAAACGGGGGGAACATGGGGCCAGACACGAGGCATTCTTCAACGAGGCATTCAGCTTGCCGCAGATGGTCACCTTACTTTCGGGGCCCTTGCCTACAGGCTGCATAGAAAGTTGCCTAAAAACCCCCAAGGGGCCGCAGCGTGAGGCTCAATATCTACTCGGTTCGTGTACCGGCGAATTCATTAAATTGATAGGATGTGTACTTGTCACACAACTATAGGCAGGTAATCAAGCATGAAGAGCTTGACTAGGTTTTGTTTGGATTTGTTTCCCCATGCTGTTCGGTTTGACATGAAGAGCACAACCGGTTTGCGTGTGCCAAAAACAACTTGAAGTTTGGTTCACGCATAGCCGTGCCTCACCTTGCCGGGTTTGGAGGAAGCGATTCTTGCTTTGCACAAGTTGCCTCAAATAGCTTGATGTCTGCGGTAGACTTAGGATACATTTTGCATTTTCTCAGTGACTCAAAGTGAATCAAACACTAAAATATACATTCTACAACTGGGCCTAACTCGAATCACAATGTGTTCTATTGCGAACATTTGTGTGAAGAGTCAACTGGAAGGCCGCTTAGCGGGTAGCAGAAGTACTCGTCCAGCCAGCATGAAAAGCAGTGAGAATTGCGCTTTGTCAACATTGAGGAACCTGGGTAGTGTGCAGGCATACAACCAAGTCGCGTGAAGTATTATAGCATAGACACTGGCCCGTTCTGTCGTGTCTTCTTTCAGGTTCACCCATCATTCGGGTAGGGGAAAAGCCCAGAATCCCCCTGCCCCTTTTCTCGAATTCAAATCCAAAAGGCTTCAACCACGCACGGCTCCCGTTGCCCACTTGTCAGAGACTTGTGCTTCCGGCCTGCGGGTTTGGGGGTCGGTCATGCCCAGAACCGACACGGCGTCAAAAGAACGTTCTCAAGTTGCAGATGTCGCCGTCACAGGCAGTGGCCAAGAGCATGTTGAGGAAAACGAGAAACGAGTCCAACAAAGTGGCCTGACCCAATTAAAGTGTTAGAGTGTAGTCTGCGGCTTTTATGAAGGCACTCGTTTTCTGCTGCGCCGGCTGGCTCACGTTCGGCTTAAAAAGGTGCGGGTGTCGCCCCTCCTCCGCCTGGACGTGAACCCCGAAATAGATGAAGGCCTTGAAGACGCAGTCGACCGCCACGTCCTTCTGCTCCATGGCAATCTGGGTGCCTCTCCTGGATCCGTTCCAGGCGAAGCGCGGTCCTGATTTCTTCACGCAGTCTCTGCCTCATATCCGCCGTTTCCAACTGTTTTTCTTACACCCCATATATATATATATATATATGTGCACTCTCAGTGAGAGCGGGTAGCGGGCGGCACGAAGAAGGAGGTGTCCGTTGGATCTCCACCGCTCTTGTACTCCTGGTCGGGGGTGCTTGAGGAAGCCAGCCTTACAGCTGCAGCCAGTGAGGCTATCAAGCCAAGGCTACCCCGTCCGCCTATCCGCCGTCCCTGGTGACCATCCGTCCATCCACCAAGCTGCATCAGGCACGGAGAAGAGGTGGATCAAAGAGCCGCAGCGCGCAAATTTTCCAGCCTCTTCCGGTGGTTCCAGGGCTTAGAGCATTTCTTCCGGCGCTTCCAGGGCACAAAACTTCCATCGTTCCGGCTCCAGATCTGCCAAAAAGAGCTCCGATCGGACCCTTCAGACCCTTCGAAAGTGCTCCATGTCTCCGAGGTGCATCCATCGCAACCCGGCCATGCGATTCCTGGTGAATCCTCTAGGCCCGACCTCGTCGGGTGACCTCCTTGCCATCGTCGATGGCCATGTCTCATGGCCATCGTCGATGGCCATGTCTCATGAAAGCGAAGAGATCCTTCGCTGGCCATGCCCTTGCGCGTAACTTAGGCTGTTGGGCTCAGAACACTCCTTTGGGTCAGCCAACGCCCCTTTTTCTCCTACTCAAATCCAAACAGCTTCAAACACGCGCACGCTTACAGCCTTCAAGACACCTATTGGTGCCCTTTTCCCCTGAGGTTTTGCAGGGGGGTCCCTTTCATTTCGATCAACAACCACAGGTTTCGCAACTGAATCTCCCATGGAAATCTGGAAATTTGGGGGCTTGCCAGGCTTCGGCTTCGGTTTGGGGGACGCGAGGAGCATGGCGACTTCGTGGAAAGATGTGGGTTGGGGCGGGGGGGGGGGGAAGGCTCAAAACCATTTTTTTCCTCTTGGCTTTCCTTTGAAATCAAGGGGGGTGACACCAAGACAGACACTCATGTTTGTTCCCTAAGATACAGCCCCACAAAATGGTGAGCTTGCAGGTTGACACGTGTTTCCCTTTCAAGCTTTCCACAAGATGGGGTCGGATCGCAGCAAAAAGTGCTGGTTTTATTGGGACCCCCTTTTTGGAGAATCTCGAAAGGGCAAACGCCATGACGCCAAGCATGGTACGGGTTCCCCTTTTTCCTTTTGCTGGGTGTCTTCGAACCACGGGATGAGGTGTCGGGGGCATCACCTACGATCAGTAGCCTTCTGTTAATGTGCAAGCGTGAAGGAAGACTATTGTCTAGGTCCCCCGTTTTCCAGTAGTGCCCTTTTACCCTTTTTGGGGGGGGGGAGGAATCCCCCTACTAAAATGGACTATAAACAAAGGGCGCTCTTATTCTAACCTTGTTGTTCTCTCGGACGCGGGGCCAGCCCAGTCTTGATGACCAATATGGGACCCCAAATGGCCCTACATCAGAGATATCTACGAAGGCAACCAAAAATATCGGCCAGCCAGACAGATACGGCGCGGACGTATAGAGGGCATGCGACCAAGTCCGCTAGCATGTGGCACGTGGCACGGCTTCTGAAGCCCTCCCGTTGGCTGGTTTCAAAGGGCAACCACAAGAGCCACGTGCTCAAAACCGATTCGGGCAGAGGAAGGTTAGGGCCAGTCCCAGCCAGAAATCGTTGCGGATATCCGGCTTCTTAATTCTTGAAGCATGGTTCAGGGAATACGAGCATTTTAATACCGGGGTTTGATGATGACTTACAAGGGAAACACAAATCCATTTTGGGGTGCCCTATTTCGAAGCGAAGCCACTCAACCGTTTATTGGTCGTAATGCCTTGCATCACGATCTTCTCCCCATAGTGAGCCATCATCTGGGTCCCGCAACTTGGGTAGTCGTGGGGGAGCATCATCCAAGTCTGAAATATCACTAAGAGTATTGAACCAATACTTCAACCAACATCAGACAGTACTTTGATTGACTTGGAACTTCTATGTGTATGCAATATTGGTTGCTTGACTTTGGAAGCCTAATATGTTTAGGGTTGCGGCAACATCTTGTTATTGAGTTAAGGTGCTCCTTCAGGGTTTCAGCATTTGATTGGCTCAACCATGTTTGCCCAACTTCCTCCCCGGGTGTGGCTTCAGTTTTTTGGAAACCAGTTAGTCAGCAGTTTAAACTTTCGCCTCCCTCAGACTCACATGGAAGCTCCCCGAGCCTCTGTACATGGAACCCCAGGTTTTTCTAATTAACGGGGTCCGTTCGGGAGCTTCTATGTTAGTCTGAGGTCGAAATTTTCTAGATTTGGAGATGGTGTCTGAAGTCGACTTAGGGGTCCCTTCAACCCTTCGGGGTCCCTTCGGGAGCTTCTACTAGGTCCCCCAGTAGTGCCCTTTAACTTGTTTTTGGGCGGAGGGTTCCCCTGCTAAAATAGACTACAGAAAAAAAAGTTGGCACCCTGATTCTACCCTCTCTACTGGAGGACCTAGTCTATGTTGGTCTGGGGGTCGACGTTTTCTGACCAATCCACCCGAGTCCACCCCACGCCTCTCCGTCCCTCAAGGTGAACTTCCGCGCCGACCGCGGCGTGTGGGAGCTGACACACAGCGACAGCTCCTCGCGCCTTGGTGAGCCAAGGGGCCGGTAGGGCGGGTCACGCTACGTCAAGATGGCGAACCAGGCAACCCTCCGTGTGTTTTTTCTGTTTCAAGATGGCGGAGCCCCCCAAAATAGGCCGTGGTTTCCACTTCTGGCTCCCTGTTAAAACCATCCGAAAAATGCCCTCAACAAATAGGCGCTCATTCTTCGGGCTCCAGGTGGTTTCTTAAAGGCCTGGCCTTCCCAAAATTTGACACTTAATGCGATATGTCCCATGGCTTCCTTTGAAGGGCCAATGGCAAAACTCGCATACTGCATCATGGAAAGGCCAGGCCGTTCGCAAGGAAGTACAGACCACGTGCACATTCGAATTGACGCCTAGGTCCCCCAGAAGTGCCCTTTCTCACCCCTTTTTCGGGGGGGAAAAAACGGTACCCTTATTCGAACCTCTCTACTGGAGGACCTAGACGCATTCCAGCCACTTCGGTCGGGCCGAGGTATCCTGGGCTTCCTTGCTGCTACCAAACCAAGCTGGTTCAGTTCGAAGCCCAGCAGTCCGAGCAAATGCGCAAGGCGCGAACCGCAGAGTTCGGGGGCTGAACATCCCTGACAGACCGGGTTTAGTGCGTAATTTCCCTCCGGAAACGAAAGAACAGCCTCAAACGTGGGGGTCTGATCGGCACCGTTGTGAGGGCTCTCGTCTTTTCCAAAATGAGGGCTCCAAAGGCAAGCGTTGCTTGTATGGAGGCCACGCGTTTTCGTTTGTTTGATCTGTTTAACCAAAGAGAGGTAGAGAGCACGAAGAAGCCTCCCTAAGCAGTTGCAGCTGTGGCTCACAAGTGGCTGTGTGCACACGTAAAATTGACCCATCCACACTGGTGGTCAATCGTTTTGAGACGGACCAAAAAAGGAGTCCATAGTTTGGACGCTCACCCAAACAGCATGACCTAGTCCGTATATAAATTGGTGGTTCCCAGCCATCCCCTTAGCTTTTTCGACTTTTAGCGTTTAGTGGGGGTTTCCAGAATATTCAACCCACTAAAAGTTAAACTTTTAGCAGGGATCTCAGGACAGCCCAGATAAGAGTCGTGATTTTACCTGTTGCTCTTCGACCACCAGTCAACTGGCCGTTTTGCGGTCCAGCTCATTCATACTGTGGATGGACGAAATCCTCTTAGGCACCACCTAAAGAAACCTAAACATGATTCTTCCCCTGTAAGACAAACAAACAATGGTTTGTCACGGTTTCTTAGGTGGTGCGAAATGGATTTTGTCCATCCACGGTACCACAAGGCAGCTATTAAATAAGGCCAGGAAGGCTGGAGTTCAGGAAGCCGTGCAAGCGCTAGAAATATATGGCTGTGGTGGTCAAAACCGTTTTGGGATCCCATTTTTCGGGTAGGTGAATTCACCACCCATTGTAGAACCTATTTTAGTGGGGTTGGGGTGTTCACTGGGGGTACGGGATTTTGACCCATGGCCATATGCTGCATTGGGACCACAAGACATCGATGAGAAGTCTGGGCAACAATCAAAGAGATGTCAACGGAGGCCCTCGATTTGATGAATGAATAGCCTTTCACGATCATTATGCCTATTGTATTGAACGCTGCAATGGTGCCTGCGACTTAGTCTCAACCCGAAGGCGGGAAAACACTGACATGACATGTCTGTGCTTGCCCGGCTGACTTTTTTTTGGGAGCAACATGAGCAGGGGGATGTCTTTCACCACAACACGGATCGCAGACGGTGAATCAAACGGCTTGCAAACGGCTCGCAAACCTTTGGAGGTTTCCGAGCAGCCAAATGCTATTGCTGTTCGGGATTCAATTGCTGTTTCCGTTGGCTTCCCGCGCGGTCCGAGCATTGCTCTTCCAGGCGTCCGATCAAAGTGTTTGTTTGTTTTTCGCCCACGCTTGCCGCAGATGCCCTCAGACGTCAGCATGGGCGGCAAGGCGCAGCTGGTTTTTGGCGCAGCCGAATAGCCGACTGTGTCACAGTTCAGAGGCATGAAACACAAACGGACAAGAACATTCCTTGTGCTTTCCATTGCGATTGTCTCGCCTGATTACCTACTACAGTGAGTGAAAGTGCCGAATTCAGCCGGCAAGGATTACTTTCCGTTCCCCTTGATTCGCAACTGGTTTTGTAGTCATAGATCTGCATCATATCAGAGGTCAGACCGGCCCATGTCAAAAACACGTTGTTTGTTCGGCAAACCAGTTCCTGTCCTGTGGCTTGTTCTTGGGGCAAGCCTTCCACTGTTGCACCGATGGAGAAGGACAGTGCGGTGTGTTTCATTTCTTGCCGGCCGACTTGTTTGCGCGGTGTGAATGCGCTTGGATTTGCAGGCCCGGCGCAACTCACATGGCAGGGAAAGTGCTTTGGATGCATACAGCTCTGCATGAGCCGACTGAGATGCTCCGAACATTTGCCTACAAAGGGACTTTGAACTGTGTCTCAGATGTATGAAAGCCAACTGTTTGACCTTTGTTGTTTCCAAGTCCTTTGGACAAAGGTGCTGCTTGGTGGGTGGCAGCATACTTATGAGCAGTCAAGGGCAGTGTCATTGAAGTTAGCGCGCAGTTGCTTTTGAGAGAGAGAGAGAGAGAGTCAGAGTGCAAGTTCGAGTGCGAGTTTGAGAGTGAGTGTGAGTGTGTTACAAGGAGTGTGTGTTTGTTTGTGTGTGACGATAGGATGAAGGAGGAGGAGATTGAGAGTAAAGAAGCAAGCAAGGAACAATGGTAATAACACATCATGATAATGGCATCGGCAAGAACAGGGCGAAGCATATTATCATATCTGAAGAGGACAAGGAAGAAGTGAGCAGATGCGTTGTCAAGCAGCAAGATGCATAAAGAAGACAAATCACACCGAGACGTTGAAGTGGGCACCAACATTTCGAGGAGACAGCGAAGAAGCAACGGTGCAGCACGAGAGGTCAGATGAGAGACACATCCGCTTTTGAGGAGTGCCTTCAAAAAAGACACGCCCAAATGGATGTGTATCAAAAGATGGCCCCCTTTTCGGATCCTGGTAAATGGCGGTGTTCCTTTTGGTTTCCCCATTTGGGCGTATCCTCTTTTTTTTAGGGCCCCCTGAATCCTGTTGGTTTCCAATTTAATTTGTTTTAAAAACAGAAGAATAAGAAGACAACAAAAACGGGGGGAAACAACACAACAACCAAGCCGCCCACAAACGGGCGCCAACGCCCAAAAGTTGGAAAGACGCACGCGCTGAGACGGCCGCAACTCCGGCCTCGCCTTCTCGCAGCTCTCGGTGCCCTCCTGCGCAGCCCTTAGAGAGAGAGACGGGCCGGGGGTCTAGGGTGAGGTTTCCTAAAGGGTCCCCCAGCAAGTGGTGCCCCCCTTCTTTTTTTATGAAACCCTTTCTTTTTTTTGGTTGGGAGTTTTTTTTTTTTACTCTTCTTTTTTGGTTGGGAGGGTTCTATTTCCTACTAACATAGACTACAGAAAAAGTGGGTACCAACCTAACCTCCAAAACTGGAGGACCTAGTCTATGTGGGACATATACGGGGCGAAATGCCCTTACAAAATTAGGATCTGTGGGAGGGTACCTGGAAGATCAGTTTTCTCTTCAGGGAACCCCCTGTGAGGTGCTATGTTAGTGGGGGGGAGGATAATTGCCAATAGTTTACCCCTGATCAGGACTAAAATTTGTGGAAAAGCACCCCGCAACCCCATTCTACTCTAACTATTTGAGCACCACATGGTTCATCTGAGTTTCAATCATACCGATAGTGGGCTGTGTTTTGTCCGTTCTTTTTGGTTGCTCGTCGCGGTAGACCCCTGGCTTCACCAACCCGAACAGACGTCCCAGTAAACGAACTTGTAATTGGCCTGTGTCAGCTGGGATGAAGCACGAAGAAAGCGGGCAACGCATCCCCTACTTTTTGAGACCTTCAGTTTGGTCAGTCCTACTTCTCGTCCAAGGGGCTCTGCGAGCCTGGCTTGGTGGGGAATCCAGAGATAGTGCCTTAGTTTTTCTCAGATGGACATGGGTTCGCGGCTAACAGGCCAGCATGCCTTGCATAAACAATCGTACTGGAGAAGAATGTCAAGCTTCAAGCGCCGATTTTTTTCCTTTGTCTATTCTCCGCCGTTCCATTGATCTGGAAATCCCAAGGCGGTTCTTCTGCCCCAATCTGCTTAACTTTCCATGTTTTTTCTACAGAACGGTAACGGTAAGACCATTAAACCAATTGGTTGCTGGTTTTTGGGGAGTGCGCTTAGGCCGTTCCTTGGAGCATGGGGATCGCTAGCACGAAATGGGCACGTGTCAAAATAGGCGACCCCACAATCAGTAGTGCTCCTTTGATTTCCAGCGAAAGCAAGCTAAAAAGGGCACCGGTACCCCCTCAACAAAAGCGCATGCATATACCCACCCACACACACACACACATACACATGCACGTGCACATTTACACGCACAGGCGCAGGCGCAGGCGCACGGATGCACGCATGCACGCCTGCACGCGTGCACGCCCACACACAGAGACACAGACACAGACAAGACACAAGAGACACAGACACAGACCAAGACCCACACATGCACACACGCAGACACGCACACACGCACACACGCACACACTTGGACTCCTCCAAATGTATGTCAATCTTTAGGGTAGACTGAACATGAGGCAGAATCTCAAATTATGACTTTCTGTGTACCCCGGATGTGGGCCAAGTTCAAGCCGAAAAGGGTTCCCAACTCGCGCACGGCTCAGGTGGCCCTATGAGTCCGAAGAGCGCAGAGAGCTCCTTGCCGGGGAGTCTCAACGACAGCCCTGCGAGGAGCCGACAGAACATGGCCTCGGATCCACTGCAGGCGCTGGGTTCTTTGTCTCCCTCAGTTCTTCAGTGGCACCTTTTTTCTCTCCTTTTTCTTTTTTCCCCTGTTTTTGGTGGCTGCCCCACTAAAAATGGTCTTCCCCGAAAAGGGTTCCCTTTTTTGCAGGGTCGCTGAACAACTGAGCTCCCTGAGGTCCGCTTCGGACTTGAGGCACTTTGGTTTGGACCACTGTAGCGGCAAATAAGAAGTTCAGCTTCTTTTTCTGCCATCCGCTTCGGAAGTGAGAACTGGATTTTGATGCAAGGGCAGGGCTTTTGGAGAGGGTACCCCTTGTGTTGGGGGTTGGTTTAAAGGAGAACCAAGCGGAAATCAAACATGGTTTCTGTGTTGGGGGGGGAATCTATTTTCGAGGGCCAAGTCTCGAGCATGTGGCATGTTTCAGCGGAGTGCGAGTTGCCTGTGCTGCAGCTTCGTGGCTTCATGGCTTTGCGCGCAGGTTGGCGACCAAATCCGCCAGTCAGGATGGATGACACTCAATCTCGCTTATTTCACCCAGGCCCCCAGTGGTGCCCATGTTTCTCTCTGTTTTTTGTGAGGGGCGACCCTTGAGCTTCAAGCGCACCGTCCATTTCCCATGGCCACCGTCTGGGTTTAGGCCGCCGCATGGAACCCCCCACCCTCTTCTTCCCTCTAATTGGTGGTTTGGTGGGGAAATGGATGGGGATTCCCATGATTTCTACAACCAGGGACCCCTTCAAATCCCAAACCACCGATTCAGCTCCGGCTCCAAAGCGCCCGAAAAACGAGGGAAGCTGATTGAAGATTTCTCCAAGTCAAACCCGCAAGCCTACCTCCAGTCCCTGGAGTGCTTTTGTGCCAGGGAGATGAGATCTCGGGCATCTACAAGCAGGTGGCAAGTATGCACAAGGAGATTGGTTGCCCCGTTCGCGCGTGGGTGGGTGGGTGAGGGCGGAACCAAAAGGAAAACCACCTAGTGTCTTAAAATACTAGGGCGGGGTACCCTTTTTGGATGTCAGGTCTCAAGGTAGGTGACACCAGGAATCGATCGCTCCAAAGTATGCTGGTTTCAAGAGTGGCTTTCCCGTCAACATGGGAACAAGCCAAGCTGAACCTCGTTGCCGCACATTCCCATGTCTCAAATGATATATATATATATGTATATTGTATATGTGTATGTATGTATGTAATGTAATGTAATGTAATGTAATGTAATGTAATGTAATGGAATGGAATGGAATGTAATGTAATGGAATGTAATGTATGTATGTATGTATGTATGTATGTATGTATGTATGTATGTATGTGTATGTATGTATGTATGTATGTATGTGTGTGTATGTGTGTATGTATGTAATGTATGTATGTATGTATGTATGTATGTATGTATGTATGTAATGTATGTATGTATGTATGTATGTATGTATGTATGTATGTATGTATGTATGTATGTATGTATGTATGTATGTATGTATGTATGTATGTATGTATGTATGTATGTATGTATGTATGTATGTATGTATGTATGTATGTATGTATGTATGTATGTATGTATGTATGTATGTATGTATGTATGTATGTATGTATGTATGTATGTATGTATGTATGTATGTATGTATGTATGTATGTATGTATGTATGTATGTATGTATGTATGTATGTATGTATGTATGTATGTATGTATGTATGTATGTATGTATGTATGTATGTAATGTATGTATGTATGTATGTATGTATGTATGTATGTATGTATGTATGTATGTATGTATGTATGTATGTATGTATGTATGTATGTATGTATGTATGTATGTATGTATGTATGTATGTATGTATGTATGTATGTATGTATGTATGTATGTATGTATGTATGTATGTATGTATGTATGTATGTATGTATGTATGTATGTATGTATGTATGTATGTATGTATGTATGTATGTATGTATGTATGTATGTATGTATGTATGTATGTATGTATGTATGTATGTATGTATGTATGTATGTATGTATGTATGTATGTATGTATGTATGTATGTATGTATGTATGTATGTATGTATGTATGTATGTATGTATGTATGTATGTATGTATGTATGTATGTATGTATGTATGTATGTATGTATGTATGTATGTATGTATGTATGTATGTAATGTATGTATGTATGTATGTATGTATGTATGTATGTATGTATGTATGTATGTATGTATGTATGTATGTATGTATGTATGTAATGTAATGTAATGTAATGTAATGTATGTAATGTAATGTATGTATGTATGTATGTATGTATGTATGTATGTATGTATGTATGTATGTATGTATGTATGTATGTATGTATGTATGTATGTATGTATGTATGTATGTATGTATGTATGTATGTATGTATGTATGTATGTATGTATGTATGTATGTATGTATGTATGTATGTATGTATGTATGTATGTATGTATGTATGTATGTATGTATGTATGTATGTATGTATGTATGTATGTATGTATGTATGTATGTATGTATGTATGTATGTATGTATGTATGTATGTATGTATGTATGTATGTATGTATGTATGTATGTATGTATGTATGTATGTATGTATGTATGTATGTATGTATGTATGTATGTATGTATGTATGTATGTATGTATGTATGTATGTATGTATGTATGTATGTATGTATGTATGTATGTATGTATGTATGTATGTATGTATGTATGTATGTATGTATGTATGTATGTATGTATGTATGTATGTATGTATGTATGTATGTATGTATGTATGTATGTATGTATGTATGTATGTATGTATGTATGTATGTATGTATGTATGTATGTATGTATGTATGTATGTATGTATGTATGTATGTATGTATGTATGTATGTATGTATGTATGTATGTATGTATGTATGTAATGTATGTATGTATGTATGTATGTATGTATGTATGTATGTATGTATGTATGTATGTATGTATGTATGTATGTATGTATGTATGTATGTATGTATGTATGTATGTATGTATGTATGTATGTATGTATGTATGTATGTATGTAATGTATGTATGTATGTATGTATGTATGTATGTATGTATGTATGTATGTATGTATGTATGTATGTATGTATGTATGTAATGCACTGTATGTATGTATGTATGTATGTATGTAATGTAATTGTATGTATGTATGTATGTATGTATGTATGTATGTATGTATGTATGTATGTATGTATGTATGTACGTATGTATGTACGTATGTATGTATGTATGTATGTATGTATGTATGTATGTATGTATGTATGTGTATATATATATACATATATGTATATATGTACATATATATACATATTTGTATGTCATTGCGCGAAGCACTGGGCAAGGATGTTTCTTCTTAGCCCCAACGTGCTATTGATGCCCAGTGAGCCAGTTTACCTTCATCGGAATCAACAGGCGCGACAGGCGCTTGCATGGTGCTACACAAGCCCCGTGAGTTCCTACGGTCACTTGCCAAAAACTTCTCGGCTCATTTCAACTGGCCAAAGAGACTGAGACAGGCCGAGTTTCTGTTGAAGAGCTCGCTTGCTGTTCAACAAGGATATGCATCCCGACCCACTAAAGTACTGCCAGCTATGCCGAGGGAGTACGGGTCCGTCCCCATGCATATTCCCTGTGTGGAAGGGAATCATGCGTGAGGGGCGGCGTCACCCCACAATCCCCCGTTAAGGAGCGAAATTTCCTCGAGGAAGGCAGCCCTGGACTTCAAGCTTTTGGCAAGATCTATCTTTGGGGTAAAAATACACCACTGCTTCGGTTCACAACACTGGGAAGTGAGGGAGTTTTGGAGGAAGTTTCAAGGCTGCGACGTTTTTGTTCAATGGGCATAGTGAAGGTGTTTGTAGGCGTGCCTTAAATTAGCTGTCATTGGCCAGTGTCAAAAGAGAATCACACAGCCCTTGGTTTCCACCATGAGATAATGTGAGTGTGGCTCAAAATTAACCAGGAGGGGCAAACTGCGGGTTTTGGTCCATGTTTTCACTTACCGATCGGGCAACCCATATTGGCTTACCTGAATTCGCCACAGGACCTGCGCTTCCGGATGGTGGCCAAGGACTTCGGTTCGGTTCGGCGAGCTCGAGGAACTTGTCGTAAAGGTCACGTCCTGATAGCTATATATACACATAGATGGTACTAGTACCGGTTCAAAACCTGTTTTTTTTTTTTTTGGGGGGGGGGTTGCATATATATATATATGTATATATATATATATTATATTATATATATATATGGCATAGGATGTTTAACGGAGAATACCCCCCCCCCCCAACTGGTTGGCGAACATAAAACCCCACCTACATGATGTCCCCCAAAGGGTTTTTCAGTTGAAGCACCTTCCCAGAGTACGGATATGCTTTGTTTGGGTGTTCCCTCCAAAAGTGGAGGAATCCCCACTAAAAGGGGACACCACCCAATCAAAATCACCAGGCGTTTATTCATTTGCGGTTAACATTAATATGCATATGCTTGTCTGGGTGTTGCGTTTCACAATCCTCTCCTTTCGCTCGTCGGCGAAGGTGGGAGAGTCATGTGTCCCAACTATCGCCTTAGTTGGTCACAGATATGGGTGCGTTTTTTTTTTGAAGGAACCACCTTGCGATTGGCTTTACAGGGGCCCAACTTCAAACAGACGAGCCACCTAATATGGCAAGCAAATCACCAGGAGTTCAGGTCCAGAAATCGGCCACTTGTCCTTCCATACTGTTCGGAGGTAGCCAAGAGACGGGATGGAACCGAAAGGACCAAAGTCTTCGATGCAGGTGGAACATTAATCCACTTACAGTTGTTGTCTTTCTGTACAAGGACACTACATATTGTTTATAGGTTTGCCGGCCCTCGCATTCTTTGACAATTTGGAATGTGTCAAAACTAGGGACCTCCGAGAGATGCGTCGGTGGATGCTCTGCATTTGGCACGTGCTTCCAGTTGCCACAGGCCAGGGACAAGATCATGAACAAAAGCCTGCACCCAGTAGATCCAGCTACACTGTTTTCCGTTTGGTTTTAAAAGGTTGGTTCCCATGGTTCCCGAGTGGTGCCCTTTCTCACCTTTTTTTTGGGAATGTTTCCCCTACTAAAATAAACTACCAAAAAAAGGCACCCTTGTTCTAGCCTCTCTACTGGAGGACCTAGAGTTGGTTACCATGGCTACTCACTATACAGGTAAAAGGCATGACTGGGGAAAATCCGGAAACTCCATGTGAAGGTCGAATGGGTTACAGGTTGTTTCGACCTACGAGCACACGCAAGGGGTGAAAACAACCTTTTCGCGGCAAGGAGGCCTCAGAGAAGAAGCCTCCGCCCGCCACCAACGCAGTGGCCTGCTCCTGCGAGATCTTGCTGCGCCTCGCCTCGAAGATTTCGCCGTTGGGTCGCGAGGTGGATCCTGGGAAATCGGATGACACCGAAAACATGTTTTGCCCTAAACTTTGGGAGAAAGGACACATGTTTTAGGGCCTAAAGTGATGAAGAAAGGACATATTTGAATAGGTGTTGGGTTGACGTTGACCAAGATCTCAAAATGGAGGTGCTTTTTCACCCACAGCTGAAAGCCACGGTGTCGATAGGTCCAGATAGGCGATAAGGGGTGCTCTTGGGCAGCTTCATGGATTGTTCCGGAGGATTCCGGGGCTGTTGGGGATACCACCTGGGGGCTTATTCGGCTTTTCGCAATGGCTTCGATTGCTTCTTGATGCCTTGCAATCTTGGCAAGGTGATTGGAAAGCCACGGCTGATAAGCACGGGTGCCACCGTGCCAATTCACTTCTTGCTGTGAACATGTAGGGAGCTTGAAGAACAAACCAGGGTATTCAGGACCTCAACGTCACCGGCGCACGGAGAGTTTGCCCATGGTGTCAAAAGGAACAAAGGCTTGCTTCTTTTCTCGTTAGTTCTTGTTTCAGTTCCTCTTGGCACTGTGCCAATAGGTGTCTTCCTTTGACACACATCCAAATTTCGGACATCCGTCTTGGCACCCCGCGCTTTTGACAACGCCATTGAGTCATTCGCAAGCATCAACATGTCACAGGTTGGTTGGCTTTTTGCTGCCGCGCAGTTCTCTTGACGCATGCTGGCATGGTATGTAGAAAAGGCCCCCATGTCAATCAAGCGTCTCCGTGCTTGGAGGGAGCCATTGCACAGCGCGTGTCCTTTTCCGGTGCGGTCTCGCAACAGATCGCCATGAAATGAGTTGGCCTTTGGGCTTGTTTCTTTCAAGCGTGCCGTGGGAATGGAGCAGTTTCTCAGGGCAAGACCCAACTAAGCCTCGAGTCTAAGGATCCGGAACATCAACCCCATGACGGCCACCTACCAATGCCGTTTCTTCATCTTCCTGGAGTGGTTTGACCCTGCTGCTATCGGCTTGCCCCCCGGCGATGTCTCGGAGGACGGCGGACGGCAGTTTTGTGAGCCATTCACCCGCCGGCTTTGCGTCGGGGGAAGGAGCTGTCATTGCAACAACAGAACATGTCCCAGTAGATCCCAAGTTACCACTGTAGCAGATAACCAGCAATGTTTCATGTGTTTTTTCACGGCCTGTTCCCATGGTTACTCGCACTAGACAGGTAACGACAATGACCTGAGAGGCATTTTCCTGAAGATAAGGATAGTGGGGCGATCTTCTCCAACCAGTTCAGAGGTTTCAAAAATCCGCTGGCAGTTTGACAAATCTTAGACCCTTGCCTTGGCCACCGACTTCAAGTCGAATCCTCCAGCCTCCTCCCGCCCGCGTTTGCCCGCGTTTTCCTTCGCGGTTTTCCCTCGGGCCATCCACCAGGAGAACCGGAAGAAGCTGTCGGTGCCGGAGATCGCGCTGCAGAACACGCTGAAGACCGGCCGCGCGGCTTATTTCCGAGAGAATTCGGTCCGGTGGGCGAGCGGATCACGGGAGGGGGCGGGCGGATCACAAAACGGGGCGGGGGGCCATGAGAATGCAGGGAAATCAGAAGCCCCTGGAACTTCCAGTTGCTTGAGCATATTTGTTATTCTCCCTTGTTGGTTTTAAAGGGAATTTATCACTACTGGACTTTATTTTTTTTGCATGGGGCCTTCTCAGCAAATGGACAGTTTGCTTGCTTGTGCTCAGTTGGAGAACTGTTGAAGAACTTGGCACCCTCTTTCCAAGGACAAAGGCTTGGCCTGTTCGAAGGAAAGGCGATAGGTAGGGAATGACTTTCCGAGTCCGGGTGTTGGGAATGAACCGGAAGGGGGTCCCGCTAAAGGAATCGTATCAGTTGGATTGTTTTCTTCAGGGTCATTCCAACTCATTCCTCGCGTTCAGCTTCAGCAATTCGAAAGGCAAGCCTTGGCCGACCTCGCCGTACGATTTTGCCGCGAGAGCTGCCTTCCCAGTGTTTCCGAACTTTGTCCACAACCTGGACCTTCCGTTGATACTGTACTTGTTCTTGCTCGCGAATTATAAAAGCCAGGGGAGGCTGAAATTTCAGGTACGTCGGAAGGTCCAGGAAGGATCCTCACTTGAGCACACAATGCGGGTGTTCGACCAGTTCTTCGGTCGGGGCTTTGTCTCGAGATGTCTTGGACCTTGGAGTTCGGTGAGCACGTTGTGAGCCATGGCCAACTTTGAATTTGGCACATACGCATGGCATTATGGCTGTGGGTCAAAATTAGGCCACCAGAAAAGAAAAGAAAAACGGAGGTTCTGGTCCATGTTTCCTTTTACCAGGGCAACCTATTTTGGGGTTAGCCTATTTTTGACCACCACAGGCATATGTGTCATGGGTTTACAGCTTGTATTGCCCCATGGAACGAGACGTGAGGGGTGGAGATCCACTACCCCCCGGAGATCATCTTCAGCGAGAAGGGCCATGTCGCCATCAAGGTCCTCTACCAGGCAGAAACGAAAAATTCGGGATCGGGTTGATCAACAGGTCCGTGAAAAACATGGGAGGACCATTGGATGGAAAAAAACACCGACAGAAATGACTTTCACCACACTAAATGGGGAAAGTTACCCTAAAGGTCATTTGGGGTCAGGGAATATTGATCAGCCCTCACATATCAAGCAATCCGACCGTGGAGACAGCATTCGCCGTGATAGAAGCCGTCACACGGGCTCGGACAGACATCCACTGTTGGTCGACAGACATAGTATCATGTGCTCGCGTAGATTCAAGCAGCATCTGCTCAGCTAGTTGAGATGAACCCAAGAACAAGGCTGACACATATGTTTGTTTGCACGTTTGCACAAAGTGAAGATTTTATAGAACACGCAACTGGGAATCAGCTGTCCAAACCTCACGCTGGTCTCAAGCCAGAACTCTCCGCATGGAGATGCATGAATGATGCGCCGAAGCCGAAATGGCATGCCGTTCAGTCGGCTCAAAAAGCAGCTGAAAGTTGATTTTCGGTTGACACCCTATTGACTGCAAACAGATTTCAGCGGAGGCTTCCACAAATCTTGAGGGCCGTGCCCCTTTGTCCGTTTCGTTGTACCCATTACCCGCGTGTCACGGGTTCCACTGCGGCCACTGGCCCCACAATACACGGCCCCACGGAGGGGGTCGGGCGGAAGACAAAAGTCGAATCCCTCGGAATCCGAAGGTTCATCCCCGAGGTGTGAGACTCGCCTCAAACCTCTCATGCAGCTCCAGCACATTTTTTTTCTTCGCCGTGCGGCCTTTAGCAGGGTCGACTCTAGGCGATGTATTTGGTCAGGATGCCCAACCTTGGCCATTGCACGAACTTTAACAAAATTCAATCCTTTCAACCACTATCATTGTTGTCAATCAACAAAAAGCACGAAATGTTCCCAAACCAGAAAACTGCATTTGCTGCAGAATATCGTTTGATTTGCGCTTGCTGGTTTGAATGGGAATCTATCACTACTGGAAATATGTCGTTTTTTAAGCCAGTGGGCTTAAGCCAATGGAACACTTGTGGGACTTACACCAATGGAAGGCCATCATGCAGATGGAGATCGACATGCGCCTCTTTCCCTTCGATACGCAGCGGCTCAACATCGTGCTTGGCACCTTGTCATACCATGGCACCATCCAGTCAGACCCAGATGGCGTGGGTCCTATGGGGAGGACTTCCCCTACTAAAATAGACTAAAGAAGAAAGGGTACCGCCCTTATTCCAACCTCTTCATTGAACGTCATCCAGCAAAGTTGTTGAGAACACTCTCTTGACCCAATGGTTGAACATCAACACATTTAGCCAGGCTAAGCAATGGATCTAGGTAGATTTGTTTGGTGGGGACCCCCCAAAATGTGCGTGCGTATCTTTTTGTTGTCCTTTAAAGCCAGAAAGGTACCCTGACAAAAGACACACCCAAATATTGGTTCGGTACAGATTCTGTGCTGAGGCGTCCCTTCAGCGAAGCAACCCAACTTTTAGCTCCAGCGGAGCTGCAGCCTTCGTCAAACGTCACAGCATGTCGGGTGTTGAATGGGAGGGAAGTGCTAGCTGCAGCTGTTCTAAACCGCTGTTCTAAGTTGGGAATACCTCAAGGGCTCCGAGTTTTGAATTTTGGGAAACGTCGCGTCCCACGAGTTTGCAATCGGTGAGTTCGGGAAATCGACGGTCCGAACCTGTAGGAGGATTTTCTTGACTCAAGACTCTTGCCTTTGGCCTTCCTTCAATGGGCAATCGCTGGTTTCTTGAGCTTTGGTACGCTCAACCTCTTGTATGGGACAGTTTGGACTTCCAAACATGATTTTCTGGAAGGAGCCATGACTCTTTCACATGTTCTGCTGATGCCCGTGTTGCCACTGACTTTGTGTGGCCAACGATGGTCACAGGCCTGCGCGCCCGGCGCGACCGGGATCGTGCAGTCTTTTGCAGGCTGGGCCGCGCGCTCCGAGGGTCAAAGAGCTTGCAATCAGTGCTCTAGGGGTTCATTCCAATTCCATTCTTTTCAACCATCGTTCTTTTCAAAAACTAGCTTTTTCCCCCTGCGGTTCTGATAGTTTTCTGGAAAGAAGGAGCTCTGGAAAGAATGGGGAAGTGTCCCCCAGAAGTGCTGGTTAAGAGCAAGCAAATGTACCTGCTCAAAGTAAATACGTAGATCCGGTCTCAACTACATAAGTGGCATCAATTCGTTCAGGAGGCGAAAGACGGTTTTCAAGACACATCCTAATGGATGCGCGCACCATATGTGCCAAGCAGCCGACTAAAGCAAACCACACCAAGCAGTTAGTAGTATTCAGGGCTTGGTATATAGAGATTTGGTGGCCTGCTTTTTGCGAAATGTTTACCCGGGGGAAAACAAACTAGTACACTTGTGGATCTTACTATGTTGCAATCTAATTCCCGCAATCGTTCAGGTGCATGTTGAAGGTCGATCTCACTTTTGTCATGCCAAGCTTGGCATGTCTGGCCCGAATCCCGTGCTGTTTTTTCTTCACTTTCCCATTGGCCAGCTAAACGTTAGTCCTGGTCTAATTCTGGTAGCGACTTTAAGTGAGTTATGCTGCCCTGCACCTTCAGGCGAACACGAGAAACACCACCATTTGGGTATGGGTCAAAATTAAACCACCAGGGGACCGCAGGTTTTAGTCCTTGGTTCCATTTACCGGGGTTCCATTTTGGGCACCTATTTTTGACCCACACCCTTTTGTTTTACCCTCCCTCCAACCAACATGGCACCTCACAGAGGGTCCCCGGAGCAAATTGATCTTCCAGGTACCCTCCGGCAGGTGCTATGTTAGTGGGAGAGAGGGTACCCAAAGTATGTCCTGCTCTCCGATCAGAATGTAGCACCCCATTGTTTCTACCCTTTGGAACCGTCTTCTCGTTGTGCCCGCAAATGTATCACAAAGGAAGCGGAGCTGTGACTGGAATCACAGGCTTGCAGCGGAACATGTGGCTCTTTTTTGGGACGTTCCTGCCCCGATCTTCACACGGGCGACAATCACCCCGATGAACTATGTGACAAGACAGTCCATTGCGCATCCAACCACTATCCAGCCATACAACAGGTAATGCAGTGTTTGCCTCCTGTTTCTTTTCTTTGGGGTTTTGCCGCCATACAACAGGTGATACAGTGTTTGCCTCCATCCCGTGTTTTCTTTCCGATATTTTTCGGCCTCGTCTTTCTTCTTCCGCGAGTTCATGATTTCATTTTTGAGGCGGTCGGAGCGGTCGGATCGATCGGATCGGTCGGCAGGTTCTGCCACGTGGACAGCCAGATCACCCTGGACGAGTGGAAGTTGCTGGGCGCTCACAGCCACGCGGATCGCCCCGACGGCCGCGCCCGCGTGCAGTTCGGTGTGGTCATCGGCCGCCGGGGCCCTCGGCGGAGTCGGATGAGGGATGGATGGGCTGGGACCTATGGCGAGCTCACCGGTTGACCGGTTCGGGGGTGGGAGCGAAAGCCATTCTACAAAGGTTCTGCACTTGGGGATCCAATTCTGAATTCAGCTTTTGGAAGTAACATTTTTTGGCGGATAGTCTTTTCAAGATCCTTTTGGACAAATGTATTGGGGCATCAGGACGGATAATGGTAGCATACTGTCGAGGCGTCACCAGCACGGGGCCAATTCCTTAAATCAAGATGTTTCAATGACTATTGAGTTTGGAACCTTGGTTCGGGGTTTCCTGGCAGGTGTTCTTGTTTTCGTCCCAACGGCAGGCAGGCATACCATGTTTGATACCATGTAACTGAGAGGAGTCAATCCTCCGACTTAGGATGTGTGCTGTTTGCTCAACCCGTGAACTTCCCCGCCAGCCCCCTTCGACCTCTGCATTTACAATGTGGTTCCTTCTGTCTCCTTCAGGTGGGTACATGTACTACGTGCTCAACGTGCTCTTGACTCTGTCGCTGGGCTGCGTTCGATGTTGTCATGCCTTGCTTTACGAGCATTTGAAGGGCCTTCGGAGTTCTGACGACGTCGCATAGTGGGGCCTGATTTGAACGAACCGGTCTGTGACGCCGCGAAGCCAAAAAGTTGACTGCTATTGGGTTGGATCTTTAGACTTTATCTTTTTACTGCTATTTGGTTGGATCTTTAGACTTTATCTTTTTCGGGTTTTCCACTAAACCCCCCAAAAGTGAAACTTTTTGCAGGGGGGTCAACAGCAACCAAGAAAGGAACCCGTAGAGTTGGTGCCGTTGGGACGCCACTGATTCTGGAATTGCTGGAGGATTAGGAGACGGTCATTGCTCAACATGGCTGTGGGTCAAAACCAATGGTACCATTTTGGGGTAGGTGCACCACCCATTTTAGTCGACTTTAGTGGGGATTGGGATGTTCACTGGGGGTACGAATTGGATTTGGACCCATGGCCACATGTGTAGAGAGATCTATGAGGATTTGGGGAAGGGAAGCATGTGCATGTGTTCATGCAGGGAGTGTTGACCGTCGCACGTATCTACTTACATCGGCATGTTTGCCAATTAAGTTTGTGGGTTTCGACGATCCTTTCGTGTGGAACTCCTCGCGTGGAATCATTGCTTGAGGTTTGGTAAAAACATGTTGTTTGACCAATTGGGGAATGATAGTTTTATCACAGGCGCCTTTTCCGCGTATGACACGGAAAGGCGATTGTACAGTGTGTTGACATTGACTTCCATTTGCTTAAGAATAGTTTTCAATTTACCCTTGTTGGTTTTCAAGGGAGCTTATCACTACTGGACATATGTTTTTCATTTTTTCCCATGGGGCCTTCTCAGCAAATGGAAGTTGACACACCCAGCCTTGCGAAGCGGGAAACCTGTGGCTTCCTTCAGCTTGGGAATCCTCGGGGTCCTGACAGTTCGTCAGAAGTTCCGTGCGGGATCGCTCGGGGTTTATCATAAACCACCTCTGTGCTACTTTTGGGAATCCCCCGTATTATATGAACAAAAGCGTCTTTGGGGTTAGGCCCTTTCGGTATCACAGAAGCAGAAATTTGAGTCCTCTCTGAGCACAATCTGAAACCCCGACTCGCGGAGCGGAAGATGGCTCCTCAAAAACGGGTCATTCGTTGAGTTAGAATCCTCATTGAGGTATACTCAGGTTTTTTATTGTGGTGGTTGTTCTTTTTCTTCTGCTCAATTTTGGTGTTTTTTGTTTTTTCTTCTGGAGGTCTTTTGGGGTCTTCACAGGGAATACGAAACAAACCAAAGAGCGGAGCGGCCGCCGAGAAGGGTGAGCCGCATCAGCGACACGGCTCAGGTGCGCCATTGCCTCATCATCCTTTGCGGGCTACTTGCTGCAGGCCAACTTGGGATCCCCGCTTATTACAGCTAGGTCCTCCAGCTAGGTGCCCTTTCTCACCCTTTTGGTTGGGAGGGTTCCCCTACTAAAATAGACTACAGAAAAGAGTTACCCTTAGTGTAACCTGTCTACTGCAAAACCTAATTCCGGAAACCCTAAGGGTGCTGGGGCTTGGTATGCAGAACCCGGGGTTCTCCGTATCACACCCTGAGTTGTTTTAAGGGTGTCACAAGGAGGCAGTTTGAGGCCCCAAACTCTATCAGGACCCTTAGGGTATGTTGCCTTTCTTTTGGCCCAATTTAACTTCACTTCCTTTTGGTGGGGTAATGTCACAACGAGAAACACAGGTAAGTCTGTACCCGAAATCAGGCAGTCTGGTTTGGATTGGTTTGGGAACTTGAGGCCTTGGTAGAAAGCAACTTGAGACGTCTCAGGGGCTGGGCTACCGCCGTCAAGCAACGGCGGCAGAGAATCATTTTGAAGCCCATGGAAGGAGGCCCTGGTCCTTGGTGAAAACGTTGATCCTATCACCAACACTTGATGCTCAAAGCTGGCAGTCACATGGTGACATGGTCACATCCTGCAAGTTTTTGGCATGGAATCCCAAAATCGGGGGCCCCGAAAAGGGGATGAGTTCCGGCTGTTCTTGGTTCGTATTGACGTGTTCGCATGCTTCGACGTGAGGCGTAGCGGCTGGAATGCGCGGGTCTTACAATGAGGAGCTCTTCTGTCTTTTGGGCGTACCCCGCTTTGGGATGGGTTTCAAGGAAACCAAGACCCACCATTCTTTGAGAATCTGAAGACCAGAATGTGGCAACGATTTGCGTTATGCACATCAAAGCGTAAGCCAGGCGATACCATTGTCAAGAGTCCTTGTATTCTGGCACACAAAAATGCAACGGTCAAACAATGCAGTTTCCGGAGTATCAACACAAGTCTGGCAACCCCTTTGGTAGTTTGGATCGGTGGTTTGGGGGAATTGAACCCCTGGTACTTGTAGAGGCTAGATGGGGAAACACCACCAAAGCAGGCTAAATCACCAAACAGCGGGGGAAGCTGAAGAGCCTTTCCCTTTGCAAGATTCGGGGCCGCCAGTTGAAGCCTCCATTCGACCGGCTGCGCTTCTGCATCTCCATCCTCTTCGCGCAGACCACCTTCCGCAACTCGGCGGCTTGAAAACCTGAACGTGAGCATGGCTCAGCTTCTAGGTCCCCCGCTAGGTGCCCTTTTTTATTTTCCGTTTCTTTTTTGGTTGGGAGGGTTCCCCTACTAAAATAGACTACAGAAACAAGTTGGTACCCTTATCTGATCTCTGTATAGGCTTTCCCAACATCAAGCCTGTAGCCAAGGAATGCGTCAGGGTCACTTGTGAGGAAGCGCTTTGACAGTGACATGAGCTTCACGTGTCTCAAGACAAAGGGGCGTTGTGCCTGCGAAGCACGCATTAACGTATTGATTCCGCGGAGGCAGCAGCAGCTGAATCTGAACGACGGGGCTACATCTTGGCTGTTTTTTTGGTCACACCAGGGAGGGTTGCGAACTCACCCATGATGAAGGATGAACAACCCTGATTGTGTCAGCGATTTGTTGAACAATTCACGTGCACCTGTCTCAAAGTTAAATAGGGTAATTACTCCTTTTGGATGTTTTTTTTTTTTTTTTTTTTTTTCGGGGGAACCAAAAGTAACCTCATGCTCCTCTTTATGGACTTTATGGACCTTTTGGTTTTCAAAGAGAAACCAACGGGAAGGCAGCATATCTTTTCCGGTTTCGAAAAAGGGCTACACCCGCCTGGGTTTGTCTTTTTTGGCGGACCCCCCCCCAAAATGGCATCGGTTTTCGTTTTGGTTCCTCTCTAAACCACAAACAAAAAAGCGGGGTGCCCCAAACAAAGGAGAGACACACGAACATGCCCATCGCCCATATGGACTTTTCTGGTTGGGAGGGTTCCCCGACTGAAATAGACTACAGAAGAAAAAGTTGGTACCCTTATTCTGACCTCTCTACTGGAGGACCTAGGCTTTCCCAACATCAAGCATGTAGCCAAGGAATGCGTCAGCAGGTCACTTGTCCTCAAGCGCTTTGAAAGGCATGGACGTTTCCTCGACATTTTCTCAGGTCTGTCCATCGACAGCAAACTGCCCATCGTGGCTTATGCCACGGCCTTCGATCACTTCGCCATGTGCTGCCAGCTGCTGCTCTTGTCCATCATCCTCGGCACCTCGCCTTCCTTTCGATCTGCTGTGCATTGCGCCTAGGCCCCCCAGCTAGGTGCCCGACCTCTCACCCAACGTTTTTGGTTGGGAGGGTTCCCCAACTAAAATAGACAAAAAAGAAAAAATCGGGTATCCTTATTCTAACCTCTCTACTGGAGGACCTAGGTGCATTGCTCAATGCAGTCAGTTGAAGAGCCCCCCTTCTTTTTTCCCTGCAGGTTTTGGCCGGTTATTTTCTGAGCTTCGGAAAAATGCACTGAGACTGAGTGATGAGCACATCGCAAGCGACGTAAAGGCACAGTAGTTACGCTCCTGAAGACTACCCAGGAGCCCAACAAGCACTAAATTTTACAGAAGAGCTTTGTTGGGTCCATCTCAATTGTCAGAGGAATAGGGCACGTTCAGTGGAGAGCATTGAGCCATCCTGAAACGGGGCTTCCAAAAAAAATGCACCTATCAGTCATGCTCACCAGATCGCTTGAAGCAAGAGACGCCTTGCAAACCTTTTTGCCGTTCACGGGCAGCTGATTGAGCATTAAGGCCAGTAGCTGGTTGGAAGGGAGCCGTTTGAAGAGGGAGCCTTCAAAAGCTGCCGATCAGAAACCCGCAAGGAAATAGGTAGTAATTAACTGACAGGTCTCTTTTCCTGGTACGAGAAAGCGCCTAGGATTGCCAACCAGGCCCTTCAGTGGTCCCAGCAGTGCCCTGTTGCTTTGGGAGGGTTCCCCTACTAGAATCGACTACAGAAAAAAGGGTATCCTTATTCTAACCTCTCTACTGGAGGACGTAGTAATTGACAGGTCTCTTTTCCTTTCCGAGAAAAATGCCTAAGATTGCCAATGATCTTCAGCGTTGCGACCCTCGTGAAGATTTTCTGTATTGAAATGCATCCAGTGCGAGGCATGTAGTGCAGCGGTCCTGGCAAAAGACCTTTCCAGTGTCAGATAGCTGTAGCGAGTGGTTGACTGCTTGACCCCATGATTAAACAGCGTAGTGGCATTCTTACTTGTGCTCAGTAGGGAATGACCCAGAGTAGGGGTTCCCTTAAAGGAAACCATAGTTTTTTTTTCTTGTTTTTTTTTTCTTTTCTTTTTTTCCGGGGGTCATTCCATTTCCCATTCCCTGCTGAGAACCAGCAAGAAATTGTTGAGGCACTTCCTTGGCTAGCGGTGACTCCAAAGTCCGAAGCTGCACTGATCCAACAGCAGCGAATCAAAGCTCAGGCGATGTGATTGTGGTCATGCTGGCAGATAGGCGCACCGCAATGAGAACAGGGTCTGTGTGTGGCGAGGGTACCCTTGTCAGGTCGGTTTAAAGGGAATCCAACAGGAAGACTCACCACTGTGTGCATAGGTGTCCTTTTTGGGTTAGTTTGGTTGGAAACAGATGGCTATGGTTTTACCAAAAGCATCCGTTGTGCCACCTACGACTGTGAGGGTCCCCCGCCCCCATTTTGACACATTCCCAAATGTCCAGAAAGCTTTGGCTAGGCCTTGGTCAAAGGGAGAAGCCGGCTTAGCAATCCCCTCGGACAGTTCTTGTAAGGGGAGGTTCCTGTCCGTTCTCGAAGGATGGGTCTCTGTGGTTTTTTGTCCGTTTCTTTTGAAACGTAGGTTTGTTCAACAATATTGCCTTGATCTGTTCCGAACTTTCAATGTGGCAGCTCTTTGCTTTGACAATGCCCCCCCGAAGGGGCGGGGGGTCGAGTCTGTGTGTGTGTGTGTGAGAGTGTGAGAGTGTGCGTGTGTGTGTGTGAGAGAGTGTGTGTGTGTGTGACCGAGCGTGCGCGTTCCTGTGTATGTCTTGACTTTGAGCTTTGCTTTCTTCCATTTCTGCATTTGTGCTTGTGTGTGCGTGTGGGCTGTGTGTTTGCGTGTATGTTTCCCTGTCATATTGTTTGTCATGTTATGTCATATCATGTTATGGTATGTCCTATTTTGTATTTGTTGTGTTGTTTTGTGATATGTTAGGGGCCAGGTTGGTTTTCTGTTTGTTTTTGGTTTGTTTGTCTTTTGGTATGTTTGTTTGGTTGGTTGTTTGTTTTGTTTGTTTGCTTGTTTGGTTTGTTTGTTTGTTTGTTTGTTTGTGTTGGTTGGTTGTTTGGTTGGTTGGTTGGGTTGGTTGTTTTGTTTGGTTTGGTTTGTTTGTTTGATTGTTTGTTTGTTTGTTTTGTTTGTTTGTGTTGGTGGTCGGTTTCTTTGCACTGACTCGTCACATGTCAACGTCGCGCAGCGAGGTGGTTCGGCTTCGGAGGGGAGGAAACTGCGCAGATCGCCCCTTGGCAAGTCACGTGAGCCGCACCCCGCAAAGGCACCACGTGTTCCGTTTGGTCGATGTCCGATTTATTCCGAGGAAACAGGGTTTCTTTCCCGCAACACACAGATCCTGAAGTCTACATTGCTTCTCGGTCTTATTCACTTCGACGACTGCGACTCACTATGTTTCTCCCAAAGTTGATGATTCAAAAAGACTGGACATACCAGACCGACTCTGAATGAGGCTTTGACTGCTTCACGGACAGGCTTGGAGTGCATGCGATTTTGCAGCACTGCCGCGCAAAATGTTGTTGTCCGCACGGCTGTGTGAAAGAACTATGGTCACATATACTATATACATATACGGTCACTAATCATTGCGTTCATCTTGGCCACCTTCAACACGGACCAACAAGAGTAGCATTGTCTTTTCCGTATTCCCGCGTCGGAAGGCGCTTTGCCTCTGAGGTGGACCTTGTGTTCATCAGCACTTTGCTCCCCTTGTGGCGCCTTGGCAGGTCTTGTCGATGTGCCCGTGTTCACTTTCATCCAGTTGCTTAAGAATATTTGTTATTTTCCTGTGTTGGTTTTCAAGGGAACTTATCACATTTGTTTATTTGTTCTTAGGGCTTAAGCAAATGGAAGTCACCGTAGACTATGTACAGCCAAAGTATTTGGTACATAGGTGTTCTTCTTGGTTGTTTTGGCAGAAAATAGATGGCGATGCCTGGTTTACCTGGTGGTTTTTTTCTCATCTACCAGGGGAACCCATCAATTTCCCCAAGGACGGCTATGATTTGGTATGTCTCAAGTTTGAGTTCACTCAGAAAAAAGGGGCCCTGCGCTTCGGGGAACTGGCTTTGATTCATTTCCCAGATAAACCGTTTTTGTGGCCCATCTGCGTCCATTTCCCCCCATCTGCGTTGGGCCGTCGGGTATGTGTCAAACAAAGTCCGCGGTGTTCTTTTGGTTTCCCATAATTTTAAGCCAAGCCAACAAAAATAGAAGGTCCAAATAGCCATCGAGGATCCTGGCGTTGGTGGGCTTCAGCGTCTACGTGGCCAGGCTGGCCGGTGTCCAAGTCTGCCTTAGGCAATGTCCACGGACCCCCTTTGGTTGGTATTTTAAATGGGACCAAACGGAAACCCTTGCCATTTTGGGGACCAAATTGTAGAGTTAGGGGTGTGATACCAGGACATCCTGCCTTCGAATACAGAGTGAAGCAGTGGTTTAGAGCTATGACACGAGTTGTTTGTCCTGGCGTGCCTTGTCTCAGAGATCTTAATGCAGAACACAGTCTCGGATCGGGTTTCGCTTGGTACTAGCTCGTTGGGAGGGTGCAGAGAGCTTTTGGACTGGCGGGGCGCGCGCCCCTAAGTTGCCGTGTGCGCTGCTCAGTGGGAGAAAAGGTTTTGGGATCAGGTCCCTGAGTTTCATCCCTGGAATGGGGAGATCTGATACATTTTTGTCATAGCATGGCTTTGGTGGGTTTTGTTTTGCTTCCGGGTGGGGATCATTGAATCATGCATGATTTCTGGCCAGGGTCAATTTCATGACACTTATTCACCCAGCAATTCGTGTTTCCAAAAAAAAACGCCCAAGTGCACCTCACTTAAAATTCATGGCGTGTTTGCTGGAAAACAAAAGGTCCGCTTGGCATGGGAGCTTGAACATTATGTAGATATCCTGGATGACTCCCTGCTGGGTATCGGCGCCTTGAGAAGAGTTGATCCCGTCTGTTCAAGCCTCTCCTTGAAAACGCGTTAAGGATAGGCGAGTTATTACAGAGGGTGTCAGTATCTCACTTCCTGAGTTGCTTCACTTCCAGCTTTTTGGGAAGACCATGTTAGTGGTAAACAAAAGTTCAGACTTTGTTTGGCCAATCCACTCGATCCGAAGTGAGGTATCCCTTGATTTCACCTTAGGGTGTGCAAGGTAAAACCTGCTCTCAGCTCCCGCAGGAAGCGCAAGAAGATGCTGCAGGCCGCGCAGGGATAGACGAAACCTCAGCGCAATTTGTTGTTCTTTTCCGCGCGTCGGAGTAGAGCTTTAGTGGAGCCACAATCAAGTCCCGGGTAGATGAAGCTTCAGCTGTGGCCTCCTTCTTAATTCCTGACATGGTTCTGGGTAGACCATTGTAGTACCGGGTTTTGATTGTGACTCACTTTGCTGGTTTGCGTGGAGCGTGTTACCCACGTAGTGGAGTCTCTTAGCAGCTTTCACGGGAGTGGAAGGGAGGCCTTTGAGAGGGAATGGTAGACTTCTAAAACCCTCCTGTGCATTTCCATGATTTCTGGAAGGAGGGTTACCTTTCATTTGCTTAAGAATATGCTTTATTTTTCGCTGCTGGTTTTAAAGGGAATCTATTGCTACACGCAATATTTTCCCATTTTGTTATCCGGGGGACTTCAACACATGGAGGAATATGGGACTCCACACGCCCCTATATCAGAGATATCTACAAATGCTCCCAAAAATATAGGCCAGCCAGTCTACAGATACGGCTGGGACGGCTATTGTCGTCTGAGTCGCTTGAAACCAATGGATTGTGGAGGCCGTTTGGCCAGCCCTCGTTCGATCTTCCCGGTCTGGACTAGGTAGGCAGCCTGTTTAAGACGCAGTGGTGTTGACTCACAACGGTGAGATTGAAAAGCAAGTGTATTGTCTTGGCTTTAATGAGTCAAAGGAGTTGCAGATGCTGACAGCTTGCCCTTTGCTGAAACAGGATGCCTTTGCTGTCATGAAACCGAGGGGAAAAACAACAAATGAAAGCGTCGGCTTGGCTTCTAGGATAAGAGGCGCTCAATTGCCAAGCGAACTGAAGTAACCTAAGGCCGCCAAGCATTGCAAGACTGATGTTGGTTCCTTATCTGACGCGAACTTTGACCTTTGACTAAGGAGAACCGGCCGTTTTCTGAAAATTCGCGAAAGAGCTTGAACTTGCTTGGGTGATCATAGCAGCAAATCAGTTTATGGAAAGACACCTCGGGACATCGCTTCAGACTTTGCAGCCTCCTGAAGCTGCCAGCTGCATGCCCGGATAGCAAAAGCTTTCCCAGCTGTATTTGTAGACTGGCTGGCCTATATTTTTGGGTGCATTTGTAGATATCTCTGATATAGGGGCGTTTGGAGTCCCATATTCCTCCATGTGCTGAAGTCCCATGCCATGGTGGATGCTCTTTTCGGTCGATGTTCGCAGGAGTGATCAGTGCTCTCAGATTGATCGACAATCGTATTTGCTCCTAAGGCTGTGTTGCGTCCAAAGCACATGAGCTAGCACCAAAAGGGTTCGTTCAAGGGATATCTATTGGAGTGGAATAGGGTAAAACTCCAACAGCGATGTTGTTGTTTTTGTTGAAACGAAGAGCTCTCAAAACATAGCCTCAAAGACCAAGGCGCCTCTTTCACAAGACGGATTCAGAGATATTCCAGCTTTGGCGACTCGCATGCAATATTTACAAACTGTCGAACAAAACAAACCCGATGTCCAGGGGCCACTGAATTGTCCAATGAAACAGGGCAGCATGTTGCCCCCAGTGCTACTGATGAAACAAATCCATTCCGCACCACGCAAGAACCCTGGAATGATTCGATTCCCCAACACAAGTACCAACACCTGATATGGGTTGAAACCATGGGTGGTGCAAACAAATTTCGTCCATCCACAGTATTGGCATGAACCACCCACCTTTGCAGCCTCCAGCTTTCGCAGGGATTGAACGTGCAGACGGAGGATGGCAAGGGCAAGGCGCGCTTGCGCTTGCCTCTTTCGGCATGTCCCGCGAGAGCTTGTTGAATTTTGGCGCGAGCTAGGCTTGCGATGGAGCTAGGCTTGAGTCTCATTCTTTCCTGCCGCTGGCCCCCCCGCTTTCGCCATCCACTCTAGCCCATGTATTGAGGAGGGTTGCTGGCAGGGATCGTTTGGTTCAGTGGAAGCTCGCTTGTTTCGAGCCTTTTAGGACCTTCAATTCAGCAGCGGTTGACAGGTTTGAACCTGAAGGGCATAGGTGTCCTTTTTAGGTCAGTTTGGTTAGAAAGAAATAGATTGCACTGGTTTAGATTGGTATTATTCCATTTATGGGACCCACCTCGTTGGACGGTTAGAATGGACATATGCTCGAGGGGCCGCTATTAGCTTTGGTACGATCGGTCAGCCAGTTCGATGTGTAGTTGTATGGATGAATGGATGGATGGATGGATGGATGGATGGATGGATGGATGGATGGATGGATGGATGGTTGGCAGATTCTTAGCTTGGGTGGCCGTCTTCAACCTCAGCTTGGATCTTGGGTTGGTTTCGTACTGGTTCAGGCTCATGTGTAGAAAAGCTTTGCTTTTCGGCCCACATGCTGCGTTTCAGCAGCTGGTGTCAACTCCACCGACAGGAGGAGCCCCTGACCATACATAGGTTGACATATCAACAAAAAAGGTAGCACCACACTGCAGCCGCGGACGTTTCCCAAAGCTTGTCCTGCGCGTTTTTTTTAGCGGAAGGGACGGGCTTGATTTGCTTTCCCAAATTACATTTGCTCTGACTAGGATTGCTAGCAGATGCTGCACAAATTCCCTCGCAGAAGCTGCTTTCCTCAACTTCCAGAAATAACTTGCCCGCGGAAGGGCCGCGGAAGCACTTACATAGAAACATGATCGCGGAAGGCACCCTTCAGATCGCAGAAGCTGTGCGGGGACGGTTTTGCGGAAGGGGCCCACACGTCCAATCAAACTTAAAGGGATTCTAGGTCCCCCAGTAGTGCCCTTTTACACTTTTTTGGAGGAGGCTTGCCCGACTAAAATAGACAAAACTGCAAAAAGAAACGGTACCAACTTATTCCAACCTCTGAAATCTGGAGGACCTAGTCCAAAAAAAGGAGGTACCTGGAGTCTCGTTCCACCCCATTCTGAGCTTTCAAATCTGGAGGACCTGGGTGTTTCTCAGCCCATGGCTTGTGTCTCCTTCGCGCTCGCGCTCGCTCCGGGCCTGCGGGCCTCCGGGCCGCCCATCGGCGAGTTCAATCGTCAGGAGGAGAACGAGCTGCCCGACTTCTCGCCGGAAGCCATTGAGCAGATTGCCGCGCGCCCAAAGCGTGCAAGAAGTGCAAGCACAAAGCCCAAAGCGCGCCCAAAGCGAGTGCAAATTCGAGTCAAGGAAGGCATCCATTTGCTGCAGAATAGTTGTGGTTTTCCCTTGTTGGTTTTTAGAGCGAATCTATCACTACTGGAAATATTGTTATTTTGTTTTATTTTATCCAGGGGGCTTAAGCAAATGGAAGAAGGTACTGCTAAGACCATGGGTTTCTCCTCTTCGCCGCTTTCAGACACCGTCCAATGCGTCAGGACACCTGCGTTTGCCACTGCCATGCCCTTGAGAAGACATGCCTTTTGAACCGTTTGAGCTTTGGTGTTTTATAAAGTTGCCTCTTTGAGAGATGTGTTTGCACCATCCATGTTGTCAGAAACAGCCCCAACAGAACGCCAATGAAAGTGTCTCAGGTCCCGTTTATTGACCTTTGAGCCAGCCCAACAATTCAGATCGGGGTTTTAAGCATTGCACCGGTGATGCAACGACCAGCTTGCTTACAGCGATCTCACAGGACCCATCGTCCTCAACGAAGAAGGTTCCTTTCAGTAAAAGGGGTGACGCTTTTGTATTTTTTCTTGAATTAAGAACCATCCAGCAAAAAGGTCCCCAAAATATGTAAGACCTGTTGTGCGGTCAGTCATGTCAGGCCCATAGACTTTGATCCCTGCGCCCTTTGGTCGAAGGCCTCAGCAGTCTCGCTTAGCCCAAGTTTCAGTTTGAAGCTCGTCCCCTCTCGTTGCATTGAACACGACTGTTTTGGTCTGCAGCGGATTGACCAAGCGCCCAAAGGAATGTCACTGGAAGAGGCTGTGCTCCTTCAAAGCGCCATGAATCTTGTCGTTCTGCATCTTCCTTGTTTTCCAAGTTCAGCGGATGTTCCAGTTTTTACTTACGACATGATGGTAGACGTGAATCAGATTATCGCTTCATTCCGAGCAGAATCAAGCTGTGCTTGCCTCTTAGAACAGGGATGTGCGTTCCTTTTTTCATGGGTCTAAGGCATAGTGTCGTTAGCTCAAACAAGACCAACAGATCACAGGTTCCCTGCCTTAACATGAAAAGAACTCCAGCTACCTTTGGTCTTGGAATGGTCCTCTTTTCCAGCCTGGGCGTGTCCAAATATTGTCAAGAGGTTCCAATATTGTTGGATTGCCCTGACGTATTCTTCCCTAAATTCCGTCTCTGGCTCCTTGGCGCTCTTTTGACCGAGCACCGCTCCCAGGGCAAGTTGCGGGGACGTCTCCGGTACACCTCAGCGCGGCGGCTGTCGCCCACCATCAACAACATCTCCACAGACGCCGTGGCGCCTTGGTGCGAGGGAACTAGAAGAAAGGGCCCAGATTTGAACGGAGCTGCGGTTAAGGTGCCCTTAAAACCAACTTTAGTCATGATTAGAAGGGGAAAGCGTATCACTTGTTCGCTCATGATGTTTCTTGGATTCAAAATCCTTTGAACACTTATTTTGTTGTTTGCTCATTCTGTTACTTGAAGTAAACATCCTTTTCCAGTCAGTCTTATAGGGGAACACTTATTTCGTTGTTCGCTCAGTATGTTATTTGGATTTAGGATCTAATGATCCTTTTCCCCTCACTGTGTTGGGCAGTGAGAGGTGGCCAGCTCTGCCCAGTCCACTGAACCGCTGTTTCGGCACGTGCAACAGCGGCGTCTTGTGCATCACAATATGTATGGCATCCCTGTCCGCAATGCACCCAATCCACAACCCATTTTGATATTATATACATATATATATGTGAAGGGACCCATGACAACATCCACATCTCTTTGACACCACGTGAATTCCATGCAACGTGCAACAGTCTTGTATCTGCATTGGGATCCACAAGCATCGATGCATTCTTCGGCTGAGTGGGTATGTGTTTCACACTGGGAGCCCGAGACTGGTGGACTCGTGGTTGAAGGAACCATTCACCCAACAAGTCGAAAGCCGCCCCCGAGTCCTGAGACGAATCGAGGCAACAGACCGTTGGCGGAGTGCGAAACCATTTCTCTGTCACTTTGGTTGCCAAAAATATGAGGCTGCGACTTGAAACAGTCTTCGGTGTGTTGGTAGTGGTAACCTGAAGGTTGCTAGCGGGTCCCAGGTTGAAATTTGAGTGGTTTCAAGACTCACAAACGACCCGGGGCTTGCTGATAGCTGCTGTGGATTTTATGGTTGACTGCTTGCTACTTGCTGGACGGAGCTTGTCCGCCCCCCGCACAAATAAATGCTCGTGTCACTGCATGTGCAGTTAGAAGATCGGTAAACAGAGAGAGCTTGGGAGACCTGACAGCAAAGTACAGCATCTTTTCTCTTGTTTTTTATGGTACCGTTGTTTTGGCATAGGGTGTCGTTGATGTTGTGAACATTTGTGAACAGGGTTGGCAGGGCTGATGTGAAGGACGTTGAGAGAGCAACTTGGGGCGGTTTATGCTCCGTAAGTAAAGAGCACTTCCTTTTGGCGTGAAATTAGCTTGAGCAGCGACTCTGTTCGCAAGAAGCCGAGGCAGTGTCCACCGTCCTTTGGTTCATCCACGACATTGACCCGATTCAGGCACAGTACGAGTGCAAGCCGGACTCTAAGCGTGCAGAGCTTTCAAGTTGCACTTTGTGCGGCTTCACGGGCCAAACCCAGCCGTGGTTTGTATTGGCTACGGGGCCATTGATTTTCTTAGGATTCCACCGGAAAAAGTGGTTGGTAGACATGAATCCCTACCTCTGTGATGTCCCCCCAAGGGTCCCTCCAGTAAAAATCATACCCATGTGAGCACAAGAAACCGCCACTGGTTTCCGCGTTTGCTCCAGGCGCACCCTTTTCTCTCGGACAATCAAAGCCGCATGTTTCTCCCGTGCCAACACAACTCCATCGACCTTTTTAAGAAATGCCAAGCACTGATTGCACATGAACCCGAAGCAAGTGATCGACGTGGATTTGGCGGGAAGCAGATGTTCCATCGATGCCACTGGGATACGTTGGTGTTCAAGCACTGGAGCACCACTGGTCTTGGGGATATGCGTAAAACACAAGCTGAAGAGGCTTACAGCACTTCATGTCCACATTGATGAGCACGTGGTGTAAGGATGTTTCATAACACGATCGACTGCTGCGGCATGGTTTTCGCTGCTCCTGAATAGCGTCCACCTATTTTTTTGGCAGGGCATGTAGACTAGGTCTACCAGTAGCGCCCTTTGAGGACCTAGCTTCCATTTGGTAAAGGTGCCATTTTGGTACATTTTTGTGAGCCACTGCCATTTTTTGGGCAGGACCGAGGAAGCTACGCCTTGCCCAGGTTCAGCCTTTACATTGAGTGGATCTGCGAAGATGCTGCCGCTGCCTTGGCCTTGCCTTCAGGGCGAGTGTCCAAAATCCATACGGGGCATCAGGCCTTGGGTTGCGGAAAGTTCGTTCGGGATTCCGTTGAGGTGGCTGTGGGTCAAAACCGTTTTGGTACCATTTTGGTCGGTAGGTGAATTCACCACCCATTTTAGAACCTATTTAAGTGGGGATTGGGATGTTCACCTTGGGTGCGGAATTTTGACCCATGGCCTGGGGTTCTTTCCTTGCAAAGTCTGGGGTTCTTTCCTTTCCCCACTCCCACCCCTCGAAAATGGAATATGAGGTGGGGGCGTGAGGTAGGTTTTAGAATTTTGTTCATTCCATTTTTGTCCGGCTTGGGGGGTGCAGTAGTGGTCTACCCCCTTCAACCTGCCTGAAATGGCAGGGGTCCTTAAAAGATCTCCATTTTGCCGCCATTTGAAACCTGTGGCCTTTTTTTTCATTCCGCCAAAACAAAGTTGGAAACCGTTTACCATTTACAAGTTGCAAGGTTCGATCGGTGTTTTCATGTAAAGATCCCTGAAATGGGCGGGGTCAAAAGCCGCGAGATCCCTTCCGGTGAGGTCGGGTTGCCCGAGGGCATCGAGCTGTGTAAGTCCGAGCTGGTCCGTGGGGCGCCCAAAGGTACCTGAAGCGTTGGGCCGGGCGTGAAGCCGGGGCGTTGGAAAGAAGCTGCTGCGGTTTTTTAGTTGGTTTTTGTGGTGGGATGTCCACTGAACCCGCTGATCCCCCCTAGGTTTTTAGGGGTTTTTAGTTGGGCCAGCGCTGTTCAAAGGCAATCCTTAATCCTTCCCTGCGATTACGCAAAAAAAAATAACACAAAAAAACTTTTGTGGCTTCCATACAGGGAGTATGGAAAATCGGATTGGCCAACCCTTCATTTTGAACAGCCCAGACCAGTGGCCAGCACCCCCCAAGTGTCCGAAAAGCAGTGGTTGGGGAGGGGGCGGGCGGGGCGCTGGGGCGGGTTTTTGGGTAGGGTGCCTTGAAATCGACCAAGAAAATGAGAAGGGTCATCCAGCTTGACTCACGCATTTCCAGAAGTTGGCAGGCCAGTCAGTGCCACCAACTTCAGGAAGTTGTCCTGCAAATTGCCTGGCAGGTGTCATCAAACGAATGCAAAGCCCACAAGCCAACCGGAATTACTTGCACATTGTTGGCCGAGCCGCGGATTCCGCGGAGTCGCGGCATCGGAAAATCCGAGGCCTGAGGGCTCCTGAGGTGGACGTGCACAACAAGGCGGGACAAAGAATCCGAAAGACCCGCTGGGCTTGGGCTCTGTAACTTGTGCAGTGAAAAACCCAAATGTTCGACAAAGTGTGCGTAAGTGGGGATTTGTGGTTGGTGACTTGAAGTCGTGCAATTCTGTGTGGGCGTGGTTGCATGCCAGGCTACCTAGACACCAAAGAAAGGCAGAGGGACCGAGACAGAGCCAGAGAATGACAGAGACAGACAGAGAGAGGCAGAGACACACGGAGAGGGAGGAAAAAGAGCACCAGACAGACGGAGAGAGAGAGAGAGAGAGAGAGAGAGGGAGACAGACGGACACACATAGACAGAGACAGAGACAGAGACAGAGACAGAGACAGAGACAGAGACAGCAACAGAGATAGAGACAGAGACAGACAAAGATGGACAGACACAGAGAGAGAGAGAGAGAAGCGGAGACAGATAGATACCAAGTTGGAGAGAGAGAGACAGACAGAGGCAGAGAGAGAGGGAGAGACCGAGCATGACAACAAACAACCCGCTATGACAGTGGCCATCGACTGAGACGGGATGCACGATGAATTCAGGTTCCTTGGGAGTATGCATTGATTTTGGGTGCAGTTGTTCGTAGCTTGATTTCGGTCTGATTTGTGAATGCAATAATATCGGATTTCCTTCCCCTTTTAAGATGCCGTTGCGGGTCATGTGGATCATGATAATTACCGTGATGAGGTGTCTTGGCGAATTCATTCGCATAAGCTGGTGCAGGCACCAGCTGATTGAAGACCGCTCAAGACGGCAGTCAATCGCTTTGCCGGATTGCTGTTCAAGATCAGTAAGATTCCTGCGTCATGACCATCAAGTATTAGGTGCTTGATATGCCAGTTTCGCCCAAGAATCATACCCATCCTGGCAAATCCAGTTGGAATCTCTGGTCATTGACGTCATGATTCTGCTGTTTCTCAGCAGGGAATGTGGTTGAATGGACCCAGGCAAAGCGTCCCCTTCAAGGACACCACCAGTTGGGATTCGGTTTTCTTCGGGGTCATGAGCCATTTCTCATTCCCTGCTCCTATTGGTTCGGCAAGTTTTGGACCCACTTATTATCCGCAATCTTGGGGTTGACATGGGGAAGCCATATATTCAGCTCATAGGTCCATGGGGATATGTGCAGCTCATATTTCTAGGTCCATTTCTAGTTGGGTCCGACTTTCTGGATCCAAGGTCGGCCCGTTTTGGCATTGTTTTTTCCAAACCCCTTCCATTTGTTTGGTGTTTTTTCTTTTTTTTTTAATCCCCTGATGGTTTTTAAACGAATCGATCACTACTGGAAATATGTTTTTTTGTTTTTCCCCAGGGGGCGAAAGCGCCAATGGAAGACCCTGCTCCGTGCACGGAGCTTGGAGCGGATCCGGAGATCGCCAGGTCGAGCTGGCGCTGGAGCAGGGGCCTTCCGCCTGCGTCACGGACTCCTCCACGGGCCGGCCGGGAACTTGGATCTCTGACGAGGATCCGCTTCCATTGGCTGAAATGGCTGTGGGTCAAAAATAGTCTAACCCCAAAATGGGTTGCCCTGGTAAATGGAAACATGGACCAAAACCTGCGGTCCATATCCTGGTGGTTTAATTTTGACCCATACCCAAATGAATATGTTTTTCAATTTTCCCTTGTTGGATTTAAAAGGAATTTATCACTATACTGGAAGGATGTTCTCATTTGTTCCATGGGGCTTCTCAGCAAATGGAAGGGTGCCGTTGGCAAGTTGGAAACTGATCAACTGCCAGAGTGAGTAAAGCCCCTCCCCCAAAAATCTGACTGTTTGAATAGTCATCGGATGTATTTGAGCAACGTCCAAACCCTTTGTGTACCACCTTAGCAAGAGTTGTGTCATATCAACCTGTAGGGATGTAAAGCCTCCACACACATCAGGTGGCGTAAGCAGGTGGCGTAAGCAAAACCTCCACATGAGTTGCGTAAGCCAAAGCATGCATTGTGAAGACACGCGCAAGCGAGGGCGTAGGCAGCATGATGCCACATAGCAAAACATCACACGTTCAAGGCATGGCTCATGTAGTGTCATCTCACTACCTGCACGAGGTCTCCTAGGTTGAGATAAGCCACAATGCACGCTCAATCCTTTTCTACCGGAGTGCTGCTTTCTCACACGAGGAAGGTCATGGGCCAACTTGATCATGCTGATGATGCTGATTGTGTTGACGATGACCAGTCATAAAGATGATCATAATGCTGCTGGTGCTGCGGCTGCTACTGCTGCTGCTGCTGCTGCTGCTGCTGCTGCTGATGCTGCTCATGATGTTGTTGATGATGATGATGATTCATGCTGCCGCTCTGGTGCTGACGACGTGTCATGACGCTGATGAGGCGGAGCGGGAGGGGTAGTGAGGAGTAGTCAATAAAAGCTGAGGATGAAGACAATTTTGCTGAGCATGAGCAGCAGGATGAGGATGACGTGGACGACCACAGCAATGCAGCAGTATGTTGATTACCAGAGGTCCGTATGATCATTGCTTAGGACCTTTGGAAGTGTGTTTCCTCTGGGTGGGGTGATGGTTAAAGCGGACTCATAAGGAAGCCGCATAGGGTTTTTGCCAGTGTGAATGACTGGGAGTTTCGCCAGCACTCAGCAATAGCAGTGCGCATGTTTTTGACTGAACCCTTTGATCGGCAGATGCTGAGTCGACGCCTTTGCTGGCAACGGCGCGACGGGTTGCTCCGAGGATCATGCTCACCATGCGCTACCACGCCAAGCTCCAGCTGCGGCTGAAACTTCGGCAGCCCAGCAGCAGAGAGTTGCTGGATGGACAAAATCCACTTCGCACAACCGAAGAAGCCATGACAAACCATTGTTTGTTGGTATTTACGGGGGAAGAATCATCTTTTGGTTTCTCTAGGTGGTGCGAAATGGATTTTGTCCATCCACAGTAGCACTCCTCACTTGCTGGGTTCGATGGGCAGGGGCCCTTGGAAACGACTCCATGCCCTACTGTGGATGGACGAAATCCCGAGCGCACCACTTGGAAACCATGGTTGAAAGTTGAAACCATTGTTTGTTGGTATTTGCCGGTGGAATCATCATTTCAGGGTTTCTGAGGTGGTGCAGGAATTTGTCCACCCAGAGTATGCTTTCCTTTAAGGGAGTCCCCTTCCGGTTCGCTCCCAACACCCTGGGTCATCCCCATTCCCTACCTATCGCACCAGCATGCTTAATCCTTGCGTGTTCAGTGGTCTTGCTTGGCGCGGGTACTGGTGAGGCCTAAACAGGAATATGGCTGCGCAAACTATTGTGGATCCCCTCAAAGCCGGGCCAGCAAGGTTACACATGGACTCTTTAAGTAAGAGGTTCCATGTGTTTGCTCAGTGCGCAAGCAATCCTAACTTGTTGTCTGGACCAAACCGCCGATGCGGCATATGCGGCCTAGGCGTTCAGAGCCCATGAAATCTGAAACATGTTAGGTATCTGAGTGTGTCTTTTGTGAGGGAACCCTTTTTGGGTGGTTTGCAAGGGAAGCCAAGAGGCAACCCCACAATTTGGGGGGGTCCCCTAAACAAAGACACACCCAGAGTCAGTTCGGCCCCGTTTTCTTGTTCACGACAACACGAAACCAACCATCTAGAGAGGTTCTTAGCTTTGATGCATTCTCATTCACACATGTAAAACAGGAGGATCTCAAAAGGATAGAAGTCACGACGAGCACAAATTACTCATGCAATTAATTAGACAACTAAGAAATGACGTTTGCCATAACAATGCCCAAGTCTAGTCCGTCCCATGGCTTTGACTCCTTTTGAACCAGGAGCCCTTTTCCTACCTCCTCCTGCGATGCCCGCTTTGGATCGGCATTCGAGCACTCCCGCCACAACATCGGGTTCTTGCAGTCTTGCACCTGTGCTGGGGTTCCACGACTTTTTGACCGTGACACTCCTTTGCGTCAACCTGAACCCAACTGGCCTTTTACGTCTAGATGAAGCACATGGGTTTCGAAACCCAGCTCCTTGGGTCCCGGTACAGAATTAAAGCCTCCCTTCCCGTAGAACGCTTGTCAAGACAACATGAAGCATCCAGATTGATCAAGATATCTCGGAAGCAAAGGGCTAGTGGGCCCGAAATCGCATCATTCACCTAGCGGCGCGGCATCACTCCTCAATATTACAAGTAAACCAACCACATACCATTGTCAATTACATAATTTCCCGAATTGTGCCATGGCAGACTTTCCGAATTTCCTTCCTTGCAATATTCAAGCAATCATGTTGGAGAAATACGTGTATTCCGACCTTGGAATGAAGGACTTAAAAGCCGACTTCATCACCCTTTTCGGCTTTCTTGTTCAGGAACTCCCTTGCCGGCACTGAAAAGGAAACCGAATGCAACCAAAATGGGTGTGTCCTTTTTCAGGAGACCCTCCAGAATTGCGGTTTTCCTTTGGGTGTCCCTTTAAAGCCACAGACAAAAGGGTACCCTCTACAAAAAACATACCCACATTTTGCTTGACGGCATGTTCTTCGACTTCCATTTGCTTAAGAATATGTTTTATTTCCCCTTGTTGGTTTTCAAGGGAATTTCTTACTACTGGATTTTTTGTTTGTTCCATGGGGCTTAAGCAAATGTTCTTCGACACAGGAACTTTCCTTTCGACGAGCAGAGCCTTCCAATTGACATCACCATGCCGTCCGAGAAGGCGGAAATGGGTTCCCATCGCTTCGAACCGGGGAGGAAAGCCTTCGGCTGGGTGATGTTGAAACGAGGTAAATGGGTGTGTCTGTGTTTGACACGTACTTTTTTCGCCACTCCCTGAGTTGCTGGACTTATTCTTTTGGGGCGAAGACCATTTTAGTGGTAAACAAAAAGTGTAGACTTTGTCTGACTCACCACTCATGAAGTGAGGTTTGGGCTCGGATTCGCACCATTTTGGGGGGCCCCTTACGCCCGAAAGTTGGAAGCAGTGGGAGCCCCAGTGGGGCCAAGAGATCCACTAGGTCAATCACCTTTGCAGATATCTTTGGGCGGTAACATGTTCGAGAGAGGTGGCTCTGCAAGGGTAATCCTTTCTGCTACCAGGCCACTCGATCTGTGGATCTTGGTGCAGTGCTTTCAGTAGTGAATGTCATTGAATGGGTTTGGTTGAAAAATCGAGGGCCTTGGTTTACCTGGTGGTTCAATCATCCATAAATGTTCCAAGAGGGTGTTTTCAGATGTTTTGAGTTGACCCCTGGTCAGTTCCTATTGCAAACCAGCTCAAGCAATGTTTGCTTGCCTTTGTCGGTTTCGGCCCCGAAAGAGCTTAGCTCAGAGTCTCTTGGCCCGACTTCGCGCTTCGCTCGTTTCCCTTGGGGTCGACTCTAGCGAGCGGGGAGATACGTTCCTGGGCATGGTTGATATGCAGTTGGTGAATTCAGTATCTCCAGAGCTTTTTGGGATGCTCATTACCCTAAACCCCCCTCTTGTGCTAGATTTGCTGATAGCTCCTTCACATTCACTCATAGCAACGAGCCAAAGCATTATTTCTCCTGACCTAACAGGCCTTGCGTATGCCACGGTTGATTTCTGAAAGCTCCACTCTTTGTGGGTCAATCTGTGTTGCGGTACACGAAGTTCGGTTAAGACATCTGGGGACTCATAAAATGTCCAGCACAATCCAGTAAACGGACTCATTTCCCCATGTCCTCTTGGCGGAACAAGTAGTTTGACCATGGCTCACATAAATCATTATGAGCGTTTGCAGCAATTCCAGAAACCAGCAACATCTCCAGACAGCTTCGATTATTTTCGTTTGAATCAGCAAGCCGCAGCTCCCTTTGGCTTATCGGCCAAGGCTTCTTGGCAGATTTACAATTTTAGAGCTTTGCCAGGTCTGCAGTTTGGCAGTCTTCCTTGGCAGTTGAAAGTCTAACAGTGTTGAAACTTTGGCAGGTGGGCAAGGGATGCAGTTTGCGACCTTGCCAGGCCTCTGGTTTGGGTGCCCTTTTGGCGGCCGAACCAAGCGTGCGCCAGGACGTGGCTCGTGCCTTCGTCTTCCGGCAGTGCGAGCTGATGCCCTTGTGCCACCAGCTCGACGAGTGGACGGTGCAGGCGAGACGGGGTTCGTCACATGAGACGCAGAGGATGCCGAAAGGGCGAGGCATGAAAAATGCAGCTCTGCTCTGTTGGTTTGTCCCAAAAAACAGGAAGCTCCTGCAAACAAAGATGGTTTCCCTTTGATCTCCTTAGCCAGCCCCAAACAAGGTACCATTAGCAAATCAACACGCGTGAGCTGTTCAGGGTTCATGGGTAATCATGGATCTGCTGGTTGCAAACTATGTCGGATACTACCCGAAATGGTCACTGGTGTTTTTCGTGAAGGCACGAAATGTGGCGCCTAGGGCCCTTGAGACCCACAAGAAGATGTCAATCCAATCGGACTGCATACCTGGGACTCCTGCCAATCGTTGGGTGTTGGAGGAGCTGAGGTCTTGCAGGACGCCGGACCCTCCAAGGACAGTAGCTAGGTCCCCCAGCAATTGGTGCCCGACCTCTCACCAACTTCTTTGGTTGGGTAACGGGTTCCCCTACTAAAATAGATTACAGAAAAAAGGGCACCCTAATTCTAAACTCGCTTCTGGAGGACCTAGGTAGTCTTCCAAAAGCCCTCGATCAGCTTCGATTGAGGGAGGGTATGAGCTTGAAACTTGAGCTTTGATTGTGGAGGGTATCCACTTGAAACTAGTTGTTTATTGGTGTTTTGGCCAAGGGCGGGGATCTTCTTTCCCCGAGAGCCTTCCCTTTGGGCTCTCCAATTTTCCTTCCTCCCCGCCTTGCATCCGGATGCAGTGATGGTTCCTTTCTGGGAATCATACTCGCCAGGTTACATGGGAAGTCCATTTTAGTGGCATACAAAAAAATATCGACTTTTGCCAGCCCTTCCACTCAGGAAGTGAGTAATACTCACAGCTGCAACAAAGAGAGGCACCTGCTTTCGGTTTACCTTTAATTGGTTTGGAGTGGTTTTGGGATTTGAACCTCTGGCTTTTGTAGAGGGTTAATGGGAAGCCACCCCAAAACACCACCCAAGCACCGTGCTCCAACCAATCAAAGGCAAGCTGCTACTGTGTCAAAAGAAGCAGTTAGGAACACTACTGCCCTACGCCGTGAAGGTCATCCTTTCGGGCATTTGGCAAGTGACACTCCCTGGCATAAGCTCTTCGTTTGGCAATGTTTGAGTTGGGGAGCCTCCAATATGCAAGCCGGACGTAAATCCTCATGTATTTCTGGTGTTTATCAAAGTGAACCTTACAATGTTACCCAATCTTGTCTGATCATGATCAACTATATTCATCGTCATGTTCCTCTCTTATGCATTCTATCTTCATCATTCACCGTTCATGGCTCATCTTTGCGACCTTGGCCCCGACATTTTGGACACTTGGTGATCCATTCAACCTACAAAAGGTTTGAGGACCTTTTGCTTTGGGAAGAGCGACTTGTGTCTCCAAAGTTAGCTTCGTCATTCATGGAGGGGACTCATTCCTTTCTCAAAATGAGGGGGCCTCATGATGCTACATACATACATACATACATACATACAGACAGACAGACAGACAGACAGACAGACAGACAGACAGACAGACAGACAGACAGACAGACAGACAGACAGACAGACAGACAGACAGACAGACAGACATACATACATACATGCATATATACATATAACATATATATATATATATAACATATATATATATAGACATGCACGGATATCCATGGTTCATGCAGCTTACTATTCACCTATGTTCCGCCATGACAAATTTCTGCCTTCATTTCAGGGCACGGCTCACTCCTGCAGCTTCCACGAGGGCATGAGCCAGGCCTCCATGAGTGTCAAGGCGCCTTTTTTTTTCGCTTCCAGGGGGGTCCAGGCGAGGGTGTCCTTGGGAGGCTTTCAAGTTTTCGACTTTGGGTGGTGTGGCTCCCTTTCAGGGTGTACGATTTTTTGGGGGGGTCAACAGGAAAACCGACCTCCGTTTCAGGGTTTGTCTTGAGCATGTTGCCCTTTGGCTAACCATGGCCAGCAAACATCTTGGCAGTGAGTTGCCCGAGAGGTGATGCTTGGGCAAGGATGGGAAACTCTGGCTTCACTCTCTGGTGAACGGAAGCTGCAAGTTAGAAAGGGGAAGCTCCTCTGGTTTTTCTTCTTGCGCCCTTAGCTTTTCCGCTACTCTCGGATTCGAAATCCGAGAAGCCGGTTCCGCTTGAGATAAGCCGGAGGATCAGCTGTGCCACGGGGGGAACTGGACCGAGGAGCTCGAGAAGCACCGGCGCTCTCTGAATGTTCTGGTAAGATGACCTTTGGCAACCAACAGTTACTTGAGTTCCCTTGAAGGTTCATCCCTTCCCCCGGAAAAAAAAAGGGGGGGGGAAAAACGGAACCCCCAAGTATTACACGGAGCCCCTTTTCTTCATGAAAACACATGTTTCCCTGGAAAAGCGTAGTGTTTGGGCAGTCTTTCGCGGCAGGGAGAAGTTGAGTTGTAGCACGAAGTACATTTTCCTTCCCTGGGTCAATAAGGGATGAACTGGTTCAGACTCCTCTTTTTGGTTCCACCGGCGGAGTTAGCAACGTTTGGATGAAGTAAAACTAGCTAGGTTCGGGTTCTGTTGATTTAGGCTTCTGAAAGGAAAGGAATGGGGGGACCCCGATTCGAGTTGGGGTCACGAGGGAAATTCGCTAGTTTAGTATTTAGTATTGGTTTAGAATTGGCGTATTCTAAATTTTGTGTTCCTGGACCTGGATCTTTGCGTATTATGGAGTCTGCTTCTTTGTTTCTCTTGGGACCTTTACGTATTTTTCAGAAGAAGGGATTAGTTGATGGTTGAGCGGAGTATATGGTACCCTGGTGCCAAACCGGAGGCCAGCTTCAGGGTTAACAAAGATCACATCATTGCGTTCAGACCTGATCTTCTATACGCTTGAAATGTTTTCGGGTGCGGTGGCATGCCAGACAGAGCTTGAAATGCATTCAAATTAGTTGTGATCGCTGTGAGATCTCGCGTGTCGTGTTTGACCCTGCGCCCTTCACAAGAATCACATTTTTTCTTGAATCTCGCGACGCGGCCATAGAAACAAATGTCATGAATTTCAAGCTGAGCGAACACCCAGCAATTGGGTGTGTGACACTTGTGGGTCTCCTTTTTGTCAGGAGTTGAACGCCAAGATGTGTGATCCGTTGCCCTGCGCGGCTTGAATGAAGCGCATGCCGCCGCACTCCATCCGAAGTCCTTGGAAATGTTTCCCCGAAGAGGTGCCAATTTAAGGGAAGCACGGTCGTCAGGTCAGACGCAACTCCAAGTACTACGTGGTCTCCGTGCTCATGGTGATGCTGGGCATTTCCAGCCTCGTGTTCACAGCCTGGGGTCCCAGTGAAGTGAGCTACGGTCGTCTCTTTTAACACCGCGAGCTTCACCGTGAAATTTTGCATGGTGGTGTCCTTTTGGTTTCCCCTTAAGACCACAAGAAAAGGTGCCCTCAACACAAGACACACCCAGGTCAGTTTGTTGAATGGCCGAAAGGCACGCCCTTCTTCGCTCCCAGTGGAACAAAACGACGCGCTTGGGGTACGTGCGTCAAGATAGGGGCACCCCGAAAATTGGTTTCCCTTTGGCTTCCCTTAAATCCCGACCCCAACAAGGGCACCCTCCAAAGAACACCCCACATTCCACGATTCGCGGGCGAGGAATTATGACACATTCCAGACAACATGTCTATCCAGACAATTTCCATGGGTTTCCCTTAAGGTTCAACGTCCAAACACTCCTCGCCACTGAACACGGGGCCGCTTCTCGCATCGCGTGAGGTCTTTTCCATCGAGGTGAACTCCGTGGGAAAGGGCTTCGACGACCAAGGCGTCTAGCTGCAAGCGTTGTTTGCGTTGATTTTTTGGCTCGAAGGGAAATCTGGAACATCACCAGTTCGGGGGGTTCACAATATGGGACACCGCAGGCCACAGAAAATAGCTGGCTAGTGTACTGCTATCAATATGACTCAATTTGGGTTACCAACCTCAGAATTGCATGATTTGTTCTTGTTCAATTCACTTAAATGAGGCTGTTCACTCAATAGAGGCTTGACAGTACTTAAAACTTGTGGTAGCAGCCATAGATTGCATGAGCTCAAACAAGCGAGCTGCTGAACGGCCCTGGCAAAAGCTAATGTTGTCTGTGTTTACGTTCGTGCTGGTGGTCCCGTTGGATATGTTCACGTCGCCTCTACCACATTTCAATGCAAATGCTGTTTATGTTGGCCATTTTTTTTGTTGGCGAATTCTTGGGGGTCGTAGGTGACATGTGTCAAAACTAGGGCATTGTTTGTGACGGCTTTCCAACAGATCGAAGCCACATGAAATTCTAGACACTTCCCCATTCTTTCCAGGGATCCTTCTTTCCAGAAAACCATTAGAACCGCGGGGGAAACAGCTGGTTTTTGAAAAGAACAATGGTTGAAAAGAATGGACAAGGAATCTAGAGACATATCCCAAGTAACCCTAGAGACATATCCCAGACGTTGGAATCAACCCCTACAGACATCCCAAGTAACCCTTCCACCGGCCTGCAGCAGCTTCAAGAACTGTCCTGTGAAGGAAGGCAAAACGCGAGCAGCTTGCTCAGTCCTGGCTGTCGGCTCGGTGGAGCTGCGGAGTTGACAGACTTTGCCCAGGGCTTGCTCGTTCAAAGAGATCTCGCACTGGAATTAGGGTTTGCCTTTGACTCCCAAACCCCTTCAAAGAAGCGTCTGGTTCCATTCCAAAAATGAGAGAACCGGCGGTTCTCCCTTCTTCTCTGTTTTTTTTTTGCGGCAGCTGTTCATACATGTTCGATTTCTTCTTTAATCAGCTCATTGAGAGGGCTCTTGTTTTTTGAAAGGGTTTGAGGTTGCAGGCAATCTTCGCCGACCAGCCGTGAGCTTTGGTGTTCGACCAAGATATTTTCTGCAGGCAAGATCCTGATTCCCCTGCTCATGACCTTGCTCGCCTTCAAGCTCCTAACGGCCTCAGGCCTTGTCAGCGGCCGGCAAGCCAACAGGAAAAAACTTCATTTCGGGGGCTCTCCTAAAAAAGAGAGACCCAAATGGATGTTTGCAGGATACCGCCATTTTGGGCATGTGGATGTTTGCGGATCTTTGAAGAACTTTGGTCTTGAACCCTTGTGTTGGTTCAAACAAGCGCAGCCCTGGTTCGGGGGCTTCGTCTTGCCTGCCGGGGGGCAGGTGGAGGGATGTCCATTCCAAATCGGCATCGGGCTGTTCCAGCGAAGGCCCAAGCATGCTGGGTCCTTTGTACTTGGCTAGAATTACTTGGGCAAAGTATGGCAAGCCTCACGCGAAGGTTGCTTTTACATTCCGAAGAACAAACCCTTGTTTGGGGTTGAATAAGGCCTTGTACAGGGCTTAATGCTGCATAGGAGCTTATTTGGGTTCCCTCCCCCCTTCCCCTTTTCCCCCTCCAAGTCGTATGACACCCCGGGCTTCACAGCTCCTTTTCGGCTTGCCAGCCGACATTCGGTGGAGCTTGCCAGGGCGTGGGTTTTGGTTCAGCCAGAGGTACGACTCGTGTTCATTTTGTCTCAAGGCCAGGTGGACTCCTGCGACCTCTAGGGCAGTTGTTCGCCACGTCCCTCACGGCAACTTGGAGTCTTTGGGCACCCATCAGGTGCCGAAAGAAACCAACAGGGCAACTGCTGCCTACTGTACGCCCCCCTTACGAAGGAGCAAGCGCACGAGTACAGGCTGTAGCCAGTTCATACATTTTCACGTTCAGGGTTCGGGGGGTCCACATGTTGGCTCCCTCTTAAGCACAAGTCCAACACGAGTTTGCTTGAGCTCATGAATCCATCACTCCGTTGCTGTTTACGTGCTTGAAGGTTTTATATTCAAGAGGCTCAGTTGTGCATTGCCATTTTTCCAACGTTGGCAGCAACTGTTTATCAACCAGGCAAGTTTGGGTGGGTGAGGGCAAGCCTTTGGGTGCGAGCTGATGTTGACCTCTGATTGATATATCCCCCTCAACAGGCTTTCCCTGTTGAACCCTTTGGAACAAACAAACAGATGCTTCAAGAACTGCGGCTGCGGCCGCGTGTTCTATGGGACCCCTTTTTGGGCCCCCTTTTCCGCGCCCCCTTTTCCCAAAGAAGAAGCACGGGGGGGATCAGCGGATCCCCCACCTCTTTTACCGCGAAGCGGGGGATGGATCCAGAAGCGCAGACCGAAGCGAAGCGGAGGCAAGATCCCGAAGGTCGCGAAGGCCACCATCTTCGACCGCTACGCCGCTCGAAGCGCGAAGCGCAGGGAAGCGCAGGGAAGCGCAGGGATCGGATCGGATCACGCCGGAAGGGAGCGGAGCCACGTGCTCGCCCGGTGATATTTCATGGACCTGCAAGGGGGCTATGGGGAGGGCTATGGTATCCATTCATCCCTTATGAACTCCTTAATAAGGCCTTATGAATGGCTTCTCCATGGCTTGTCCTGGGCTTATCCAGGGATAGCCCCCAAAAAAAAAACACGGACGTCCCAACCATACGTTTTGGAGAGATGAAGGTTGAAGGAGAATCCCAGACGTCCCCTTGCCAGACATGGGTGAAAGGATATCTGCCTTTTTGAATTCCTGAAGCGTGGGTCTGGGCTTGGACCATTTTCAGACCTGGTCAGCTGGTATCCATTTTTTCTCTTGAGAGGGAGCCGGACAACGGGGGCCGGACAAAGGGAGTTCTGGTTAGGGACGTGGTAGACTACAGAAGGATGCGCCCCATAAGTTTAGGGGCAATAACACATGTCTAAGGGAATGTTGAGGGTCCCAGGTACCCTTTCCTGGGCGTTTTTTTTTTTTTATTTTTTAGTGATTGGTTTTACCATTGTCGCATGGGTGAGGGAAAAGGAAGCCAAAGGACCACGGAGAAAATTTCGCCCTCTGACACCTAGCCACTTACCATGGGAGGGCCTTCTGGTTCTCGCTGCCTGTGGGTTTTGAACCTCGTGGGGGTGAAAGCTTCAGAAGCAGTCATTGGTTCGAACCGCCTGGGATATCCTTCTCGCGCAAACCCCTGAGTTTGTCTCAACATAGGAGACCCACAAAATGCAACGTGTCCTTTCGTTTTCCCTGTAAAACCAACCAAAAGGTTCCCCAACAAGACACACGTGCCCTGTTGTGTTTTTGGAGCAACTGTTCACCAGTCTTGGCAGTTAGTTGAGGTTGTAGATGGTATCTCCTCGGCTTTTGGCGGTCTTGGGTAGGTAGGATTCATATCTCTCTTTCGATCAAGCCATTCTCAAGCTCACGTTTCTCGCATTCAGCTCCAATCTGTGCAACATGAACAGAAGTTCACGTTATTTGCAGCACTGGGAGATTTCATTGGACTCACGCGAATTCCTATGTCAGAGACACCGCTGACGGTGGCTCACCTTCGCTTGAAGTCGCGAGCCGGGACTTTGGCAATGGAAAACGTTCAGTCTCAACCACGGGTCTTGGTATGGGTTTCATGCACTGAAAGAGTTCACGAAGGAGTCTATTTTTGCTTGAATGCTATAGGGTTGGATCTTTAGACTTTTGCTGTTTGGTTGAAAACATGGGATTTCCGAATTGAACCCGCAAAATGAAAAGGTTATTCACATTTTGCCGAGGGGTCGTTACAGCAACCAAGCTTTAAGGGGCAATTGCAGCCACAGAGCCCCACCGGATTCATCTCTCCGCAAGCAGATGTGTAGCTTGACAGAGGGGCTCTCCATGGAGCTTGTGCAGCGACAACTATCCTTTTGACATCTTCAAAGGGGGTCATGTTTGTTCGGGAAAGACCCATGTTTCCGGGAAGGGAGGATCCCTTCGGCATTTTTTTGTTTGTTCGACGGACACCAAACCAGCCATTTGTTTGTATGTGTCTCTCTGTTTTTGGGACTGGAGAAAACAAAAAACAAATAATGGTTTCCCTTTGGCTTCTGATTGAAACCAAAAATGTCCTAAAAACAGGACACGCTACCCCCATTTGCTCAAGAATATGTTTGATTTTCCCTTGTTGGTTTTAAAGGGAATCCATCACTACCGGAAATATGTTCTCATTTTTTCCAGTGGGCTTCTCAGCAAATGTAAGAAGCCAAAAAGGTTGCAAGAAATTCCTTTTTGATTTTAGAGAGAAGCCAACAGGAGAAGGACCACTTTCGGGGGGGACCCAACCCCCCCAAACAAAAAAAGCACAGAGTATAGACTTTGCTTCATAGGTGTCCTTTTGGGTTGGTTTCTTAAATATATATATATATATATAGAAGGCCCTGGCTTACCTGGTGGTTCAAGCATCTACCAGGGGAACCCATCGATTTGCCAAACCCTCAAAGGGACACCTAGGCTTTGGTTCCACTGAGGTGCTCGCCTCGGAGGCGTGCTTCTTCGTCACGGTCTTCTCCTGCTCCACGATGCGCGCCATCATCGCCAGCCCCGGCGCCTCTGGCAGCTTTGGAGCGGGCGCGTACGGGAAGAACGGGAAGGCATAGAAACAGAACCTGTTCAAGCTCTACCTGAGTTGTAAAGTTCTATTGAGAAAGAAACTCTATCTACATTTCAAATTCAAGATGTATCTTCCAGCAGGAATCTCATCAGGTACTTATTTATTGATGCCCATTTAGATCATATTCAAACTCAAATTGAATTCTACATCCAGGCAGGAACCTCACCCACAAAAGTGACATCCCCCGGTTGAACACAGAGACACCCCGTTGTTGCTTCGTTTTTTGGGAAAGGGTTCCGCTACCCAAAAAGGATGACCCCTTTTTCCCATGGCCACTGGGCATCTGAGAGCCAGATTCCCACTAACAGGGGACATTCCCCTATTTATCAACCGGATGTGAATGAATCCGGGGCTAGCATTTGGTGGCAACCCGTCCTCCCAACGGTTCCTCCCAACATGGCATTTATGATATCGGGATCATCGGTTTGTGAACAGGTGCCATGTTAGAGACGGAGGGCAGGTGCAACCCTGAGACCCTGAGCTCAGGTGAGCTCCCCCGTGCGCGCGCCAAAAGAAAAGAAAGGCGTCGTCGAAGACAGAGACCCTTGAAGAGGCATCCTTTCGCACATGCTGCACAGTGACACCATCTAGATGTGCTTGATCCTTAGAGTTGGCTCGTTTTGCGATTGATGGTTTTCTTTAATTGGATGAGCTGCGCTTTCGGCTTTCCGGGTTTCCAGTGAGAACCCAGGTTCGGTCAGGGGCCCGAAGGGTCAGCATGTGGGTTGTCAGCCTTCGGAGCCCTTGGGTCCTTTAAAAGTGGTATTGGCATGGGCTACGGTGGAGTCCTTTATTTGCTGCAAGTAGGGAACACGTTTTGTCCCAAGCGTATGTGCGTGTGAGCTCGTGCACGCATGTGGTTTGTTTCAGTGGGTGTGACCTTGGCTGTGGCCTTTGTCTCTCACTCTCTCTGTCTCTCTCTTTCTCTCTGTTTCTCTCTCTCTCTCTCTCTCTCTCTCTCTCTCTTTTCTGTTTCTCTCTCTCTCTCTCTCTGTTTCTCTCTTTTTCTCTTTTCTCCGTGTTTTGTTGATGTGATATGCAATGGGATTCCACAGCAGCTACTCGCTTTCGCCCCTTCGCGAGCTCGCCCCCGTCACCGAGGCGGGGACGAGTTCTCGGGCTTGCTGCGGCTGGGCTTCTGCCTGGTGCTGCTGCTCGCCTGGGTGGTCTTCAACCTCATCATGGTGGCAGAGGCCAATGTGGGTCCGATGGGTTCCGGAACCGGGGGTATTTATTCTGGGTGAATTATAACGACCTCACACCGAATTCACCCCAAATGGTGGTTCATGTGGGAATCGCCCCCGAACCACCGCAAGTTTCAGGTTGGTGAAATAATTCACCCAGATTATTGCCTGGGTGTCTGCTGAGAAGGCGGCCGATCGGAGCTGTCTAAAGGTCCAAAGGGTGGGATCTTTTGGGCTTTGGCCCAAACCACTTCCTAATTTCCTAGTTCCCCCAGCTAGGTGCCCTTATGAGCCCTTTGACCAGCCCAACCCCTTTTTTGGTTGGGTAACGGGTTCCCGAGTAAACTAGACTCCAGAAAAAAGTTGGTGCCCTTATTATAACCTCTCTACTGGAGAACCCTGTAATTATTGCCTGAGTTTTGTGGATGTTCAAAGGTGGACTTTTCGAGGCCCAAGGTTCTGGGTATTGGCGTGTTTGAAAGCTGGATTTTCCGAAGTCCATGGTTCTGGGTTCTGGCTGGGTTGTGCGTTTCTTGTGAATGTGGATTGTCCGAAGCCCGTCAACTTCCCGGTGTTTTTTCTGATGGTTTGGCGCCGAATCGGGGTGGGAAACCCGATCTCTGACTCTGCAAGGAGGGAATCAAATCCCCAAACCATCCAAACCAACTAAGGGACCCCTGATGGGCATGAGTTGCCCTCCCTCCAACTAACATGGCAACTGACAGGGGCTCCCTTCAAAAGGAAATGAATCTTCCAGGTACCTCCCCACAGGTGCCATGTTAGTTGGAGGAAGGGTAGATTCTATCATGGAAGTCTGCGTCCCAGTTTAGAATGGACTGAGGCTGAAGGCTGAGGCATTTCCGTGTTAAATTGAGCCTTTGAACGCACAATTTGTGGTTGGGCCCGACGAGGTGGTCGGACAGCAAGCTACCCTTTGCCCTTGCTCTCAACTCACCGCCAACTGATTTACTTGGCTGATGGGTGTTCCAAGCGAATGGAATCAGCATGAATCACCAGAAAGTGGAAATCTGAGATGAGTTTCACTGCATGTTGAGACCCCCAGCGGGGGCCATCCACTTGGACATCCACAGTTGAGTGGGGACCCTACCCAGGGGACTTGACTGGGGATATGAAAATCATAACCATGGTTGACTGGGGCCTTATTGACTGGGGACGTATTGACTGGGGATAGACTTATTGAGTTCCATCCGCCACAAAAAATGTCGACTCCCGCCGTCGAGGTGCGCCGCAAGAAAGTGGATGAGGACGACATTGGGCCTCGGAGCTCAGTGCATGTGCCAGGAGCGCGTCTTTTCCGCTGCGCGCATTTTTTCCCCGATTTTCGGTCTCCTCATTTCTTGGTTGACTCTTTGGTCGGAGTTTCGTATTGGACCCACAAAAAGTGAAACTCACTTTTTGCAGAAGGGGTGGTTACAGCAAGCAAGTTTCCTTTGCACCTACGACTTGCGAGTGACTCTTGCAAGGCCAATGAGCCGATTCGACAAGTCCCAAAGAGCAATGGAACCGACACAGACCGTTCCACTTCTGGAAGAACCATAAGGATCTTCTCAGGGTCCGTAGCTCTGTAGCCACAGCATCTCAAAGTTGGCGAGTTGTCGGTGTGAATGGATTGATGGCAGGGTTTCCGAGCCATGTCCCCTGTTTGAAATCTCCAAAAGGGGCTATTTCAATGGAAACCACCAGAAAATTGAACGACTTTTGATTGCCACTACAGAGATCGAGAGAAGCCATAGGTTTGCGTGTTATGAGCGTACCCTCATTGCCCAGAGGCTGTTCAAGGTTGTGCATCTTCGGGCCTGAGCATTTGTAAGATTCACTCATGTCCGGCAAGGCTCAGTGGTGATTGGCCTACTTCGTAACCGGGGCCGAATTGATTCTGCGCCGAAGGATTCGACGAATTGGCGCAGAAGATTTTGGCAACGCCGTTGCTGCCCGAGACGACGCAGAAAGCAAGTGTGACGCAGATGCAAATTTGCGAATTTGCCAGCCCCTACAAACACACAATTTCAGGTTCGAAGTCGACCCAACCACAGAGCGCAGGTCTTGTCCGACATGATTCCTGTTTACACATTTGGTTATCAAACAAAAGCACTGGCTGCAAACAATGCTCTGCAGTGAGCCCCAGCCAGTGCAGATTTGTCACGGTGTCACTTCCTCCATTCCTTTGTTCCAGTTTCGTTTTCGTGAACATTACGACCAAATGAGTTGGAGGGGCTGCAAACTATTTTGCCACAGCTAAAAAGGGATGCCTGACCACCAACAATGATGCACAGACCAATCAGCGACTTGAGTAGTGTTCGCATAAATGGCGCAAGAGGCGAGTGTGTTTTGTGGTGGCCAGCCCCTTCTTGTCCCATGTTTTAGAATTGTGGCAAGCAGCAATGCACAGTCAGCACGTCTGCTCATTGTCCGCTGCCACTGGGCCGAGTTCGACAGTCGAAAGCTGGGGTGCTGGAATTATAGAGGCAAGCTTGCGTCACGGGTCCGAAAAATCCTGCTGATGTATGTCATGCGGTAGGCGCGCTTAGGGCCTGGAGCTCTTCACAGCTACTTTTGGGATATGACTCTATGAGCTATTTGGGCAAGTTGAGCCCGACGACAACACTATGATGCCGAATTCCCCCATGAATCAATGAACACACAGCTGCAACTTGAATGCACTTTGCGGAATGCTCAGGGCCAACCAAATGCCACGCTTTCAGGGCCGATTCCAATGTTTTTTGTTGTGTTCTTGTTGGGGAGGGGGATCGTGGCTGTTGCTGAGATCATGGACTTGAGCCACTCGGTAAGACCATTTTAAGATATGGCCATGGGTCAAAAGCCAAATCGTACCCCCAGTGAACATCCCAATCCCCACTAAAATAGACCAACATTGGTGGTGCACCTACCCCAAAATGGTACCATTGGTTTTGACCCACAGCCATATGTTAAGTGGCATGCAAAAAATGTTTGGAGTCAAGGGGCGCTATTCTGCAGCTCTATCCATGCCTCATTCCCAACATGCCTTAACACCGGGCGTTCAAGACCAGCGGAGCCGCGATGCTATTAGCACTGCACAGATTGTTGACCCAACCCAGCTAACCCCCTTCTCCACCTGAAAGATTTACACCCAGGTAACAACCCCGAGTCTCCACCAAGTGGCAACTAGGTCCCCCAGCAATTGGTGCCCTACCTCTCACCGTTTCCTTTTTTGGTTGGGTATCGGGTTCCCCTACTAAAATAGACGACCGGAAAAAAAAAGAAGAAGTTGGTCGTCTTATTCTAACCTCTCTACTGGAGGACCAGTGGGCGATTTCAGCAAACGGGTTCCCCTACTAAAATAGACTATCGGCAAAAAAGTGGGTGCCAACTTGTTCTAACCTCTCTAAGTGTCAAGCTTGGGTGTCACGTTGATTCCAAGTGGCCCATTGGCAAAAACCCAAACTCAGGCGATCCTCATGGAGGTTTGCATCAAGCACGCCTTCGCGATCAACCCGGCAGCTGCCAACTTCACCTGCGAGTTTGAGGCGGAAGAGTCGGAGCGCGTTTTTTTGGTGAAACGGAGATGGAGAAGTAAGTCCCACCTAGACTTGTGCCATGAATTGCTCTGAAGCTTGTCTTCCATGTGCGTAAGACTGCGTTTTAGGGGGGTTTAAGGGATTCTGTCACTGCTGGACATATGTTGGTATGCTTGTTCCAGGCGCCTTAAGCAAATGGAAGAACTTAGTTTGGTTATTTTTTGTCAACAGCCGGTTCTTCGGAGTTTCCCTCTTGAAGCGTTTTGGAGTTTCTGCGAAGCCGTGCCTTGCGCGCGCCGCGCAAACGGCTTCATCACACTGAAGCCGATTCGCCTCAGGTGACCCTTGCGTGGCTGGACCCCAGAGCCAAGACCTTGGAGACTGGCGAAAAGCTGGACGAGAAGAGGCGGGGTCGGGGGGGAAGTAGGGGACCCATAGGTCTCCTTTTCGGTCGTTTTGGTCGAAAAGCAGATGGCGGTTCCTGGTTTACCTGGTGGTTTTTTCTCAGCTACCAGGGGAACCCATCTATTTCCCCTCAAAGGACCCCTTTTGTCGGGACCTGATAGACCGACCGGGCCGATCGTGTGATGGTTTTCTCGGGCCGATGGGGCCGCTTTCTTCGGATTTGTTTCGGAAGGATGGCGTTCACGAAACTGCTGTGACTTGTGTTGCTGGTGTCTGAGTGCTTTGGGGTTTGCGCCTGTTTCGGGGTTTGTGTTCAAGGGGGGTCAACAGTGCCCTGTTGCATGTTTGCCAATTGGTAGATGACCGAAGCTTAGCTGGTTTGAAGGTGTTCTCACGTACAATGTTGTGTTAAGAATCCCTGCCGAGTCACTGCGTTTGAAGTGAGTACTTGGCAACCCAAAGCGGCAACTTGAGCCAGCGCAGCTTGGCCACTGGATTGAGCCGGTAACTTATTCCTTGAGACCCGTTCGAAGTTGGATCTCTTTCAAGCTGCCACCTCAAAGGGCCTCAGGGTAGGTATAGGACCTCGAACCTCTCAAGACCTGACCTCATTTCGACGGATCAGACAAAGTCAGAAACTTGGCCCTATGCCCTATGCCACTTGTGATCTACACCACGGTGATACTGTGGATGGACGACATCCATTTCGCACCACCGTTCAGAAACCCCATGGAATGATGCGATCCCAACCATCCACATGAGAAGCTTCCGAAATCCATTTCGCACCCAGAAAAGCACCTGAAATGATGATGCCCCTGTAAAATACCAACCAAATACCAACCAAAATACCAACAAAATACCAACACAGTACCAACCACATACCAACGAAAATACCTGTAAAAAATGCCAACAACCCATGGTTTCCCACGGTTTCAAACCGGGGGATTGGCCAAGGTGCGCGGAGCTGGGGCTTCCCAAGTTGGCGGTCCAGAATGCCCAGGGCCGCTCGACAGCACCGTCTGCCTGGGTTTGTTTGTGGCTGGTTTAGGCGGACCTTACCCAAACAAAAAGCCAGCAAGAGTGACTGAAAAAAGGGCTATCTAGGGCTATCTAGGTGTTTTCCCCCATCTTGGTGCATTTTTCTATCCAAAAATGCTCAGCTTTTGTTTCCAGGTCCGTTGGGCAAGTGAGTTGGGGCTCATGTTACACCAAAAGTGGGAAAGTATAGACAAATGCCCAAAGCATAGGGAATCATCTACTTTCACCCCAACTGCAAAAGGAAAGCACCATTAAACCAGAGTCCCTACTTTTGACATGCTTTCATTTGACTTGGTGTTGTCAGAGGAGGGAGGTGTTGAAGATTCTCACAGACCTTTCTGTCGTCCATTGCTGAATTCACAGACTTGTTCCCCGGCTCCCGCCTACGGCGTCCTCCCGTGGCGTTCCGGTGGTGTCGCGCTTGTGTCCCGGTGGTGCTCCAGCGTCTTTCCAGCGGGAACACCGGTGGTGTTCTTGATGTCCCGGTGGTGTTCCTACCAGGTTTCGCTGCCGCTCTCTCTGGGATCGCCCCGGGCCGCGTTCGAGGCTGCAACATCAAGTATCTCTCTGGGCTGGTGGTGGACTCCAGCACTGGCCGCCTGGCAAAGGGACAGAGGGCCGGAGGGCCGACGATGTGTGGACGGCGCGAGTCGGGGGCCGATGCCCTCACTTGGCCAAAGCAAGTCGACCGGATCTGAGCGTTTGGTCTCTTGTTGGTCCATAGTCATGTCCATAGTCATGTCCTTTAATTTTCAGGTCCTTTGGGCAACTGAGTTGATACGGGATTCTGGGGATGCTGGACTGGGAGGACGGGAGGACGAGTAGAAATGAGGCCGCCCAGCTCTGAAGGTCGACATTGAGCGATTTGTCTCTGGGGAATTGGAGGTGACGAGCCGATGCAGCCACACACTTACGTGGTACACGGAGCTTCTACCACAAAGTCTATCCCAGAAGCCTTGCTTGCCAACAACTTCGCCTGACCATGCCTCACAACACTCAAGTCTATCAGAAAGATACTAACGATAGCACCATCCCAAGTGCCTCGTGAACCCGAATGAGTATGCTGCATGTAAGTCCCATTGTTCCCAGAGGCAGGAACTGTTTTCTGGATCAACGACTCCCAAAAAGAAAGCAAAGCGCAGCAGCCCTTGTCATTTCAAAACATAAACGCTCGTGGCTTTGAACAGGTTACCCTCCCTTCCCTCCCCGCAGGAAATGCGAGATGCCACTCCACCCCTAAGGATGGCGCAAACGGCACCCGAGGCAGCTAGGCCGTATGAGTTCTGAGGCCTTGCAGCACTTCGTTGTGATGGGAGTACCCTTGCCACTAGGTTTTTGCCCATAGGTGTTCTTCTTGGTGGTTTTGGTCGCAAAGTAGATGGCGATTCCTGGTTTACCTGGTGGTTTTTTCTCATCTACCAGGGCCATCTATTTCCCCTAAAAGGACACCTATGTGTTTCTGCCCGGTTGCTAAGGTCATGTGGCCTGCAAGCTGAAGATCAAGGCTCAGGTGCTGATGATGTTCGACTTGAGGTGTGGAGCCCAGAGCCAGGCAATTCACTGCCATCCCACATGGAGCAAAAGAAATGACCCGTGTTGTTGTTTGTTTGTTTGTTTGTTTGTAAAGAAATTACCCCCCTCTGAAGAGGAAGCCAATCTTCCAGGTACCCTCCCAGAGGTGCCATGCTGGTGGATGGGGAGTACCTCTTTTTTTTCCGGACAAGACGTCTTCTCAGTCCCAAGCCGCCACGGCAAAAACCAAAGGAGTGAGCGCACTGAAACTTCCGGGCATGAGAGACGAAGCCCAATCCCCTCAGAAGCTCCGCCCCTTTCAGATTCTCGGAAGGCTTTGGGTCGAGGCAGTGGTTCTGAAAGCACCTAATGTTGGACCCTCTGTACACGGACCCCCCCCCAGTGGAACAAGTCAGCTGGACCCTCTTTAGTGTTCGGGGCGCAGGTAGCAACTTGTGTTCGGCACTTGGGTAGCTGCCCTGGTGCGTGCAAGCCAGCAGACCCGGGTCAGGGTATGGTCCGTTTGGGACCTTTGCTCCGGGGAAATGAAGGTCACCTCGACAAGCAGGCGAACCCTGTGAACGGAGGAAATCCTTTTTGACACCGTGCTTTGTTTCCATGGGTATTTGCGGGGGAAGCGAAGCATGGGGTTTCTTGGGTGCTGTGAAGTGGGCGTCCAGCTTTGACCCCATGCGAAAGAAAGGGAACCTGCAGGAACCCCAGGGAACCTGGAAATGCCCCCTGAGTACACGGGCGGGTGTCTGTGGAGTTGTAGCTGAGGGTTAACATGGCCATTGCGATGTTTGCGTGTCTGTTGTTTGTTTATCCACTCAAAAAGTGAACAGGTCCGGAAAACCCTGCAGCAGGTGTTCCATCGACCGCGTGGTTTCATCCCATGTGCCGGACAGAATTCAGTGGCTTATCCCACGGAGACTTCTTAAGAGGGCAGAACCACCTTGGTCATGTCTGGCGGTTGCAAGTTGCTAAAAGATGTTTCTATGGGTTTCTTCGAAAGCTAAGCTGACACGAGTTGACTCATGTCGGAACAGAAGTGCTTGGAACTTGTGGGGATTTCCTAGAATGAGTTACTCTCGGGCGGGTTTTCAAGAGGAAACCAAAGGATGCCTGAAGCTCCTCAGGCTTGAGGTCCTCTCCTTTTAGTCTAGGACATGTCTGTGGCAGTGGGTCAAACATCTACCCAAAATGGGGTTTTGGTAAATGTAACCCAGGACATTTCAACCCGCGGTCCGATTCCTGGTGGCTTCATTTTGACCCAGAGCCAAGTGAACTAATTTCATGGGGGCTGGGGGGGAGGGAGATGGAGGGAGGGGAGGGGGAGGGAGCCCAAATAAGCCCTAAGGCCTTAAGGGCGAGAACCAAACCAAATGAAACGAAAGGAACTGACAACCCACCTCCGCCTATGTTCAGCGCTCAGGTACTTCCCCTGGGATGAGCAGTCCCTCTTCATGGTGCCTCGGAGCTTGGAATTCCGGAGATGAATCGAGGTCCCCCAGCAATTGGTGCCCTTTCTCTCACCGTTTCCTTTTTGGTTGGGAGGGTTCCCTCACCCAACTTTTTTGGTTGGGAGATTTGGTTCCCCTACTATAAATTAGATTACAGAAAAAAGTTGGTAGTCTTATTCTATCCTCTCTACTGGTGGACCTAGTCAAACACCCAGGGGAAACGGATCCGGTTTTTGACAAGAACGATGGTTGAAAGGAATGGTTGCCCCTAGAATTCCGGGCCGGAGATCAATCGTGCCTGACCCAGCAGGCCGAACCTTCACGTGGCACGGTTCCTTTTGGAGGGAGGGCAACCCACGTGACTGCACATGGCTCGCCTGGCAAAGTGTTTAGGGAAGTACGCTGTTGGCATGCACTCCTTCAAGGGACTGCGGAGCAAGCAACAAAGAGTCGGTGTGATTGCATCCTCAAGGCTTGGACTGAAGCATCCTGAACCCTACTGAAGGCCATTCCAGCGCTATCAGGATACCAGGCACTGACAGCAAGCATCAGGGTCAACGCAGGGAATGCAGCAGTTGAGTTCTGGGAAGCAGTCAGCCAGCATTCGGTTGATCCTGGCTGTGCAACAAAGAAGGTTCTTTGGGTTTGTGTGAAATAAGAGCGCAGGAGAAATCACAAATTGAATTATGGCTGCCACAGACGATATGCCAGTTTTGCTTCTGGTGTCCCTTCAAAAGCCTTTCCATGAGGACATCAACCCTTCAAGCGGAGCAACACGGCTAGCCCTTTGCTTCTCTGTGAACCATAGTGAATCTAAAGTGGCTGCAGGTACAGGGTGAGAGGTTTCCTTGTCGGCGAAACGAAACCCGCCGCGCTGATGTTTCAAGGACGCTGATACCGACCATTTTGAGGGCTTCCCAAAAGCTCCAAAGCTCTCCCCAAAGGATTCCAGTTGGCAGAGGGCAATGAGATTTGTTTGGTTCACGTTGGCTCCAGTGAATCCACGACTCCATGTGAAGCAAACAATAAAACATACATTGTATAACTGGTCCTGACTCTAATCATGATGAAAATCCACCGGGCATCCAAGAAAGCGGACAAACACCCATGGCCACGAAAGACCGCCCAGCTGCAGGTGCTCATGCTGGCCTCCCGCGAGGACGCGCACCGACATTTCGTGCTCACTGGCTGCACCTCCCGCGACGCCGTGAAGGCCCTTCGCTGAAGAAGCCAAATGGGTCTGAGGGTCAAAACCGTTTTGGGATCCCATTTTGGGGTAGGTGAATTCACCACCCATCGAGCATTTTAGAACCTATTTTAGTGGGGATTGGGATGTTCACTGGGGGTGCGATGTGGATTTTGACCCATGGCCAAATGGGTCTGAGGGTATAACGAGCGAAAGCCATGATAAAGGTCCCGCCTTCATTCGAGCTCAGCGCAAATTAGGGCGTGTGTTGAACCCATTAGCAATTGGCTGCTTTCGTGCACATAGGCGCATAGCTTAGGAGAATCTGGGGCACCTAGTATCCATCATCCCACCCTTAAACAGCTGCAGGTGAAGGTCCATGGTGTGCCCCAAGAAGTCGGCGCACCAAAAACAACGATTTGGGCAAACCAATTCAATAGCAACGCTTGCAGATGTGACTGCCATAGAAAAGCAAGCTGACATACGCTGAACTGTTTGACTGGTTTTAACACAGACTATACGCACCAGAATTGGGATTTCCACGAGTGTCCCGTATGTGTTTGCTATTGCCGATTTTGCCAAGCCCTGGAATCTCGATAGGACAATGCGAGGAGCAACCAGGCAACCACTGAGAGGGGATCCCGTGCCTTGTGGAGCATTCCGAAATGGAATGAGGGACTAGTTGTTGTTTTTTTGCAATCGAAAAGAGCGGTTTCTGAACAGGGCTCCTTAAAAGATACATTTTGCAACCATTTGAACATGGCTTTTTCAACACCATAATAAAGGGAAACCAGCATTTGCAAGGCAATGTTCAGGTGTATGTAAGGATCCCTGCTGAACTGTGTGACCAAGGGGGCTCTTGCCACGAGGGTGTACACGGGGCTCCAAGCCATATTCCCAGCAGCTTTTGAGCTTCAACTCTAGCGATACACTCTCGAAATGATGTGATACTGTGGATGGACAAAATCCTGCCCCACCTAAGAAACCATGACAAACCATTGTTTGTTGGTATTTACAGGGTAAGAATGATTTTTAGGTTTCTTTAGGTGGTGCAGGATTTCGTCCATCCACAGTATCAACCTTAGTGACAAGGTGTGCACGCCATGAGCAGTGGGTCAATGCAGTTTTCCGGTTCCAACAGCCATCACAGATGTCTGAGAAAACTTCAGAAAGGAGCCAAGTGGCCGCCACCACCGTGCCAGTGCGAAACCCATTTGGCTGTAGACATGAGTTCGGGAGTTCCCCAGTTCCCCCCCCCTCCCCCCCCGTCACGGGTCCAAGTTTCCTTGCTGATCTTTGAGGCCAAAGCTGTAGACCCACCTGGCTGTGGGTCAAAATGAAACCGCCAGAGAACCGCTGTCTTTTTGTTGTCCATGTTTCCATTTGCCAGGGCAACCCATTTTGGGGTTCGCCTATGTTTGAGCCACAGCCACCTAAACCCGGGTAAGTGAATGTTAGGAATGGACAATCCCAGCCAAGCTGCGGCCGCCTTCTTAATTCTTAAAGCACGGTTCTGGGTCGACCATTTTGATGCCGGGTTTTGATCATGACCCACCCGAGTTCGGGACCCGAGTTCCAGTTCCCCCCCTTGGCCAAGCCTCTCCGGCCTTTGGCCCTTCAGGCCGGCGAGTGGGAGGAGTTGGCGAGCTTCGGGCGGTCCTATGCGCTGGCAGGCAGGGTTTGCTTCAGATGCTCAGCGCCAGGCGGATCGCTGGCGAACAGCCCCAACTCGGCCCCCCAGCTATCGGTGCCCGACCTCTCACCGTTTCCTTTTTTGGTTGGGAGGGTTCCCCTGCTAAAATAGACCAACACGAAAAAAGAGTCGGTACACTTATTCTAAGCTCTCTACTGGACTAGCCAAACATTGACGCAGCGCCTGTTGGTCTCCGTCCCTTTTGGGTTGGTCATGCGTCGACCAACTGGCCATGCACAAACGACAGGACCACCACATGGGGTGGGTCTTTTCTTGACGGCACCCCTTCTTGGTCTGTTTTCAAGGGAAACCAAACGAAAGATCCACACTTGGTCGGAATCTTAAAAACAAAGGAGGGTGGCAAAGTATTGGTCGTGTTTCGCAAGGCACCGACCAACTGGCTGCAAAAAATGGTGTGCCTTGGTTGACCCTTAATGTTGGACCCTCTTTACACGGACCCCCCCCCCCTCCCCTGAAGAGTGGAGCCAGTCAGCTGGACCCTATTTGGTGAACATCCTGGGGGTCCGGGAGAGTCCTTGCACCGAACGCCTCCGGAGCTGCTCCGGAGCTGAGGTTCCTCCAAGGCGGTTTTCGGCCTGCAGATCAAGCGGCGCCCGGGTGGCAGATTCGACGCGAAACCAATCGGAAGGTCAAATCCACTCGAAAGAAAATCCCGCAAGTGGAGATTGGGTGATTTGTTTTTCACTCTTGCGGGCATTGAAGCAAATTTCCGCAAGTTTCGATGGGTGAGTTGTGTTTCACTGCTGTGCAACGTGATGTGAGCTTTGGCCGCATCCAAACGGATCATGTTGCTGCGTTGGCACTGGGGTGGTTCCTGCTGTATGCCTTTACATCGGCTGGTGGGTGATTATTGATTCCCTGTGAAGGATACTTGAAGAAGGGATAGAGCCGAGATGGCAACGTTCAAGTGGGGGATGAAGCTTACCAGCTTTTCGGAGGTGCACAACCAGAAGGGCATGGTCCTTTTATCAAGTGGGAGTTTTTCAAGTTTGGAGACCCAGTCTGGATGACACTTAGCAAGAGACGAGCTTGTGGCGGAGCCTTGTTGACAAAGTCACACATACAAACAGAAATGGGACAACTTGGTGGTTCCCAGCCATGCCCTTTGTAGGGTCTTCGGGTTTAGAGGGGTTTCCATCTAATCCCACCAAAAGTGAAACGTTTAGCGGGGGATGTGAGGACGGCCCAGACAACAGAACGTCTCTGCCCTTGTGAACTGTTTAGATGATTGTTATCCTGGCGAGTAGTGTCCAAGCAACCTCCAAGCTAAAGCAACCTCCAACAAGACGCGCTAAAGCAACCTCCAACAAGACGCTTGATTTGTTGCTGCGACCCACATCTACGGAGTTGTTTTCCGGAATTTGGCAATGGCCGCATTCTTTTTGGTTGACACCTGGTCACAAGCAGAGTTGTTCCGGACTTTGGTAATGGCCGCATTCTTGTTGGTTGACACCATGTCAATCATGGTCCAATCATGGTCCAATCATGGTTCCTTGCTCTATCGCTGTATAAGCATTGAACAAGCCCAAGCTTGACGTCCGTCTTCTCCAAACCTCTGAGCATGCGCCGCTTCAACGTGCGCCGCTTCAACAGGGCTCCTTAAAAAAGATCTCCATTTTGCAGCCATTTGAAACATGGCTTTCTTTACCAACATAAAGGGAAACCACCATTTACAAGTTGCAATGTTCAGGTGTTTTTCATGTAAGGATCCCTGTTCAAGATCTTCAAAGAACCCGTTTCTCAAACATATCGAATCATCTGATTGGCCATGCCTTTCTAAATCAAAATCGGCTGCTTGTAAGTTGCGGCATTTCTGATTCCCCAGTTCGATTCTCAATCAAAAACGAAGAGCACATGCAGTGGCAGCTGAGGGCAAAGCGGGCCTGTCTATTTTAGCACATGTCCTTTTCCACTATTGGCACCAAGACTAGGTCCCCCACTAGTGCCCTTCTCTGCCCCTTTTTTGGGGGAGGGTCCCCCTTTTTTGGGGGAGGGTTCCCCTACTAAAATGGACTACAGGAAAAAGAAACGGTACCCTTATTCTAACCTCAGCTACTGGAGGATTTAGAAGACAGCAGATGCCTCCCAGTGCCAAGAGACTCTGGTTCCTGGAGCTGGGAGGTGCAGATGAACGGATACAAGTTGCATGAACTAGTTTTGCTGCGTGAGTTTTGAGCACGAGCAAAGAGATTTGCATTTTTTCAAATCGCCGCAAAAGGAGGAGGAGCAAATGTAAACTGTTGTTTTCTGTCGTGGCTTTGTCTCAGGAACGTCAAGGAAGTAAACGACTTGAGCCAGGAACGCCGGAATTTTTAACACTCCCGAGAGTCCGAGGCATTCGCGCTACTACGTCACCAGCCTCTGTTCGCTGATGCTTTGGTCCACCTTCATCCTGCTCGTCTACGCCTTGGCTGTGCCGCTCGATTGGTTTGGTTTTCTCGGCGTCAAAGGGCCATGGATTCCCCCAGAGGCCGTGAGCCACCGGTGTTCGAGGTTGGCCTTGTGGCCTTTGTCTGGCTATGGAAGCCTGTTGGTTGCCCTCCCTCCCGCGAACATGGCATTAGGAGGATACCTGGCCCTAGGTGCCGTGTCAGTGGGAGGGGAGGTACTGCTGCGGGCAAGAAGGGGATAGGGACCCGAGCCACATGTAGGGAACAGTCCTACCAAACAGATGTGCCCCCCGGTTGCGTTATTTGTGTGTGGTTTTGTGGCACTCCTGTGAAGTCTCTTATAGCTCAGGAATGACTTCCGTGAGCGCGGAAAGATCATGGTTGGCGTGTTGCTGGTGCAGAACGTGGCCAAGGCCCATTGGCCGGCGTGAACGCATGAACGCCGGCCGCAGCTAGAAAGGGACCTTAAGAGATTCAGACAGGGAAAGATGCTTTGGAACAGGTTCCCACATGGCTGCGACTTGAGTTCCGTTGGGGTTCTAAGTTTGAGGACATGTTGCCAGACATGTTTTATGCAAATCTATGTTGCGTCCCGTGTGGGAGACATTTGGCAGTGACTTTTGGTTTTGCTGTGTTCCATGCAGAGCAAAGCCCCAGCTAACTGGCGGTGACTCCAATTCAAGGTACCAAATTCCGTCCGCTACTATCCGCGGTGTGTCAACTGGGTTAGGGTCAAGCAGAAAGGCGCCTGTAAATGGTTGGTGTCATGTTTGGTCAACTTTTGACACTGCCAAGGAGTTCTAGTTCTATGTTTCTTGAAGCTGCAACCTCAGACCCTCAAACCCTCAAAACCCTCACACCCTAAATGGTTGCTTCTCCGCAAGCATGGACATCTCATGGCGTTTGTTTTGATTGGGGGGCCATGTTTTTTTGTTTTTCCGCTTGATTCGCTCGCGGCAGCTCGGGCGGATACGAAGCCGCGCTAGGTGGCTGTCTCCAGTAAGATGCCTCGCGTAGTGCGGATCACGGCCTATGACAACGTGGCGCTCAACAGCCGAGTGCTCAGGATGCGCGAAACGTGGGATCCGCAATAACAGCCTCCCTTTGATTGGTGATCCGCAATAACAGCCTCGGTCCGCAATATCAGCCTCCGTTTGATTGGTGGTTTGGATTGGTGGTTTGGATTGGTGGCTTGGTGGTCAAGGACCCACAGCTTCAAATCCCCAAACCACCAATCCAAACCATCAATTCAGGGGCACCTGACAATAGACACCGAGATCAGTGGTGCCCTTGTTTCCTGTTACGGGTTGCCCTTTGCAACCAACTTCCAACAGGTGGCTCAACAAGTTACCATGGGAAAATGGGAGCTGGGCCACCTGTTCATGCTGGATCGGGCTAGATTGAATGGTGGCACTCATATTTGTCCAGAAGGGTCGTTGTAGCCTGCGACTAGCGTTGTTTGCAATTGTGGCATGTACTCCCCAGATGTACTTTGTCGATTCCCAACATCGCTTTTTGGTTGCCCATGTGAAGGGAGGTCTAATTCTCCGGCGATGCTATCAATGCTATCCCCTGGAAGTAGTACGTTTGGGAGACAATTAGGGGAAGTCAAGGCTGATCCCTGACCAGATCCTTAGCTTGGTGGCTCCCAGCCATCCCCTTAGCCTTAGCTTTTTAGTGTTTAGTGGTAGTTTCCATTTAACCCACTAAAAGTTAAGCTTTTAGCTGTCAACCGTCTCCCGTCTTAAAGCCGGATCATCGCGTGTCATGCTTGCAAGGCTGCGGAGTCCTCGGTTTTCAGAAGAAATCTGCATGACCATAGGTGTCCTTTTTGGTTGATTTGGTTAAAAAATAGAGGGCCCTGGTTTAACTGGTGGTTCAATCAACTACCAGGACCATCTATTTTCCCAAAAAGGACGCCTATGTGCATGCATGACGGCCATGCAAAAAAGCGACTCACTGAAACAGGCGAAGAGGTACTCAAGGCTAGAGGTCGCCTCACGCTTTGCCAGGGGTTGCATTCATCAGCTTTCATTGGCTGAAACAAACTCTTTTTTTTCCCCGGTTGGTTTTATTCAGATCCAATTTCGCCACTCGAAACCTTGTTTTCCAAAAGGCGAAAAAGCAAATGCAAGTCAGGACCACATTTCCTTTCGGGGCCAAGAGGAGTTGTCTTTTGCCCTTCGCCTCCTAGACTGAAACTTGGCATGTCTCAAGACCAGTTGGGGATTTGTCCAACCAAGTTGTTTCCTGCATCTTTCTCAACGCATTTCCTGTCTAGGGATCTCCTCAGAGGCTGCGTACAATGACAGGGTTCCAACAAGGGCTTCCGCAAGAAATCACCAACCCAGCCATACAGAAAGAAGTCTCAGGGCTCCCTTTTTTTCACCAACGCAACCAACCCTAGGCCCGCCCTGAGCCAAATGTTGCCAACCCTCAATATCTCTAAATTAATCTTAAACCAGCCAAACACGCAAAAACCAAAAAAACAATCCCACACTACACCCACCCCACACCCACCCTACACCATCCTAAGCCAACCACAAACCAACCCTAAATCACGCTAAACGAGCCCTAATCTAAGCACACCATAAACATCTCTTATCCAACCCTAAACCCACCCCAACCCACCCCAACCCACCTACCCCCACCACAGACCTACTCGAAACCACCCTAAACCTTACATAACCAACCCGTCACCAATCCTAAACTGTCCCTAAATCAAACAAACCAAACCAACACCAAGCCAACCCTAAACCCCGCCCAAACCCACCCTACACTAACTCTAAACTCACCTTAGCCTTGATCCAACCCTAATCCCACCCCACACCTTAAGCCGAGCCTAAGCCAACAATAAACCCACCCTAAACCCACCTAAACCCCAATCCCACCCTAATCTAGGCTTAATCCAACCTTAAACCCATCCTAAACCAACACAAAACCGGCCCTGAACAAACCCACCAACCCAAACCAACCCTCAACCCTAGACCGACCCTAAGCCAACCCTAACCAAATCCTAAACCCTCCCACTCTAAACCCAGCATTAACCCACCCCGAAAACCAAGCTTAAGCTCAAGCCGACCAAAAATCAACCCAAACCAACCCTAGGCCAGCCCTACGCCACTCCAAACCAACCTTAGACCAACCATAAGCCCACCCTGTACCAAGCATGAACCCAACCGTAAAACCAATCCACATCCAAGGCTTCCCCAAACCCCACCTAAACCATCCCAGATCAACCCTAAAGCAACCCACATCCAACCCAAAACAAACGAACAACATACCCTTAACAAATCCTAAGCCCACCTGAAATCAAGCCACCCCAAATCAACTCTAAGTCGCCCAGCCCTTCCGTCAATTCCTTTAAGTTTCAGCCTTGCGACCATACTCCCCCCGGAACCCAAAGACTTTGATTTCTCGTAAGGTGCTGAAGGAGTCGTGCAATTAACGACCTCCAATCCCTAGTTGGCATAGTTTATGGTTGGGATCGAAGACGGTATTTGATCGTCTTCTATCCCCCCTAACCGAAGCGACCCCCCAGCCACCCCTAGCGCAACCCCGACGCCACCCCAGACAAACCGCAAAGCCGCCCTAAACCTACACCAACCCTAAGCCAATCCTACAGCCACCACACACCTACTCTAGACCACCTAAACCAAACATAAACGACCCGAACCCCAGCGTACATCAACCCTAAACCTGCTCTAAATCAACCTAATCCAACCCTCGGCCGGCTGGCAAAGAAGAGATGAACAAGGTGGAGGGTCAGAAAGAAAGGGGGGGAGGGTTAAAAAAGAAGGGGGGTAGGGTTAAAAAAATGACGGAGGGAGGGTTAAATAGAAAGGGTGAAGGGTTGAAAAACAGGGAAGGCTTGACACAAAGTTTGGAGGGTGAAGAAAAAGGTTCCCCGAAGTCTCACAAGCGGCACATCATTTCAGCAATGAAGAGTTGGCACTGTTGCCACCCTCTCTGATACCAGGCGGCCTTTCCTTATGGAGAACGAATTCGCCATTCAAAAGGCCTTCCGGGGGCAAAAACCTCACGGGCAGTTCGCACAAGCATCCAAACATGCCGGAACCTTCCCAGCCACTGAACACACATGTGCACCAAGCGAAAGCGCCCCTTCCTTCACTGCACCGCATCGTTCCGTCCCTTCCTTCCTCCTTCCATATGTGACCACCGTTCCATCCCAAACCAAACCTTCCCCGCGCCAAGCGCAAGTGCACCCCTTCCAACTTCCACCTCTCCATGCGCGCGGAGGCCTGGCACTGCTCTTCAGCATCGGCATCTTCTGCGCCTTGGCTCGGTCGACGCTTTTCCAACGCTGCAACCAGCCATTTGGTTTTAGAGGTTTTTGGCTTTTGAGTTGGTTCAGTGGTTGGGTTTCCGAATATAACCCAACAACTTAAACTTTTAGCAGGCGTTCCTAACCTCAATAGATCATCATTGTGTGGATGTGTTCCTTTGACATTACCCAACACAGATGATGATTGGCGTGAAAGATATCGGTTTTTCCACCAGTGCCAACAACTCAAGCATCTGTTTTCTGTTTTCCACAAAGCAATGCAAGAACTCAAGCATTACCGCCATGGAAAGAGGTTCTAAACATTTTTTGGCAGAGCCACCCGTTGCAAGGCTCCTTCTTCGACGCTTTGGGCCAATTGGAGCTGCCGGGCCTCACTTACGAGGCGGCCGCGGCCCACAGGGTTGGTTCCTGGCGTCGTGAAACTTCCCCTCCAGGCGATTTCCCATGGAAGCGGAACCCGAACGGAACCCGAACTGTTGCAAGACTCGAAGTTCCATTTCCGGTGGCCTTCTGAGAGCTTCTATGTGAGTCTGAGGGAGTGTATCCAAGAAGAGCACAACTGGATGTTTGGGGAGCTAACTGATTCGCCTCCCCAAAGAAACTCTGGAACTTTGGCAAGGCTCAGAGTGTCGTAGCGGTCATGCTCGGGAATTGGGAGGACCCGGGTTATTTAATTAGGTTGCATGCCACGTTTGTGTTTTTGAGGTTTGTGACCACGGAAGGACCAGTTCATGGCTGGGCCATATGAATCGCGTGTTTTTTTTTGGAGGGGTTGAGCCTCGGCGGAAGCTGGGGAGCTCATTTTGACCATCTGCCATGGCAGACGTGGCATATGGCATGCGGGGTCCGAGGAAAGCACGCGGGTTGTTCGGATGAGCTCGCGGGAAGTCCATGCCATAGAGCGGAATGCCATAGAGCATTCCCAAGGGAGCATGTGACGACGCGTAGAAGTCTGCGCTTGATGGGGCACATGTCCAAGTCGGGCAACCCACTCTTTTCCCTGAAAGCTGGGGGGCCTGAAGCCTGTGAACCCTGTCGTGCGCATTTCGTAGGTGCTCAGCATCATTGACCACTGCTGGGGCTGCTTCGTCTTTCTGGTCTGGATCTTCGCCAACATTTGGGCCCGGAGCCCTGGGCCCCGGGCGTTGCCACTAGATTTTCAGCCACCGGCTCAGTCCGACAGGGCTCACCGTCCGCAGTGGCATGTCTTGGAGCCGCTGAGAAGCCCCAGAGGTGCCCAAAGGTGCCCCTGAAACATTCCCTGAAGCCTTGAGGCCCTTGAACCCCCAAAAAACATCTTCATGTATGACATTGCTCAATGGCTGAAAAGATCTTAGAATCTTGGTGGCTTAGCGTGTTAAAGTCTGAATGGCTTGAAGTCTTAACATCTCACTCTGAGGCGGCCAAACTAGATAAGGCCCAGCCCGATCAGTTCAAGCTAACCCTCATTTGTCAAGCTTTTTGTTTTTACTAATCTATCCCGTTTGCCCTTTTGATATTCCATCATCATGTTGCTCTTGACCAGAAAAAGGCGATACTCTTCACAATGGGTCCAAGTCTTGTTAACACCAGGCCAACCTTCCTTAGAAAAACAAATCATGTCGGAGCAGTCCAGTGTCTTCCGCAGAGCCTGACACTGAGTTTTTTGGCAAAGGCCGCGTCTGAAAACAAGAGAGCTTTCCACAGAGATTGAGACCTGATTTCCCCGAAACAGCCCTTTGCCCTTCCTGCCCCTCGGAAGCTTGACCCAATTAAGGGTTATCCGAAACGCCATGGGCATTGGGAAAGCTGGCCGCGCTCTCTTCTTGCCCAGAAACCACGCGACGCTTCCGCAGGTCATGGTCGACGTGCGGCGAAACTCGTCGGAGGCGCAGGCAGTGAAGCAGGGCAAGCTGCCGCGGAGCGTGCAAGGCACGTGGTTTCTTCCCGCTCGGAGACTGTTTGCCAGTCCTTGCCGTACCTTGGCTAGGTCCCCCAGTAGTGCCCTTTCTCACCCCTTTTTGGTTGGAGGGTTCCCCTACTAAAATAGGGTACAGAAAAAAAGGTACCCTTTGTTCTATCCTCTCTACTGGAGGACCTAGTTGGGTAGATAGAACATTGCTTTGAGGGGCAACATTCATTGAGGTGGGGTGATGTTTTACTTGGACATGAGAAGTCCTGTTTGTGAGCATGTTTGATGGCACCTGTAATTGTTCCAGCTGATCCCAAAAGTGACAGATGCTTGCTCTAAATATGTAACCTCTTTGTGGCTTGTGAGCTGTTGATGTTGTTTCCCTCCTCTTTTGGAATTATTAATATCAATATCAATGTAACATATGCAAACATATATATATATATATATATATGTCTTTGGAAGTCGTGTAATCAATGGTGGTGATTTATTGAGACGCCTTGCTTTCCCTTGCAAACATATGGCCCAAATCACATTTCATTTTTCAAGCACCGAGTTGAAGAAAGCGCCGCTCCAGCAGGCAGCACATTGGCAACCTGCAGTTTGAGCAGTTGAAACCTGCCATTCAAGCAACAAGCCATGCGCTTCCAACATGAAATATGCAAAGCACAAGTTGCATTTCCAGCATTCAGAGGGACTCCTTTGTTCCAAAAAATATTTTTTGAGCCACCGAGGGCAAAGGCAATGCCCCAGGCAAGTATCGAATTTCAGGAGGGTGTCCCTTGGAATTGCGTGTCTGGCATCCCGCTACGCTCTCCTTGAACAAAAGGAAGCGGAGACATATCGGAGACCAACGCCCCCTCTCCTTTGCAGGTTCCGTGAAGGTACTTCACTTTTCTGTGAATCCATTTGGCTGTGGGTCAAAGACATGTACCCCAAAAGGGACTGCGGTAAATGGCACCGAGAATTTCAAAACCTGCGGTCTGGGTTGAAGTTTGACCCATACCCGTTTTAGTTCCGCCCATGCACCGTAGCTTTTACCAGTTGCTGAGTGGCGCCCTGGTTTCCTTTTGCTCGGGAAGGGTTCACCTTTACTTACCTCTTAAAAACACAACTTTTCAACTTTTTGGGTAACATGGGCTATATGTCTGTAAAAGATTAACTTTCCCAGGGCTTGGAGTTTTAAGGGGTAAGTTTAAACTCAACCAAAAAGGGATGCCTTGTTTGTATCTGGAAATTTACCGGGCATCTTCCTGAGTCCCTGGGTCCCTGGACTTTAAACTTTTTGGGTAGACCAGTTGAGTGGTAAACACGCAGGTTGGACTTTTGCTGACCAGTCCATTCAAGAAGCGAGTCTGAGCCTGGGTTTCCATTTAAGTCACCGTGAAGACCCGGGTAATTGAAGGTTAGTAAGGGGCAATCCCAGCCAGAAATGGTTGCGGCCGCCTTTTCAATTCCTTACGTGGTTTTGGGTTCATCATTTTTGCCCCAGGTTTTGATTGTGAGTCATTTGAGTCATCCAAAAAAAAGAAGAAGAGTTTTTTTGCAGCGCAGGACTCGTCCCACCAGACTCCCAGCAGCCCTCAGAAGTCGAAGACGAGCTGAAGATCCTTGGAAGGCTCCAACAAGGGGTTGCACCGGGTTTGTCTCAGAATACTTTTGTTGCATTTTGCCAAGGGATGTTATGACTTTAACTTTTTGCCAACTAACGGGTTTTCCGTATTAAACCACTAAAAGTTAAACTTTTTGCAGGGGAGCAGAAAGCAACCGTGAATAGACCTCGGATTACACCCAAAGGATTCTTTCAAGTGCCCCCGGAAAGGGTCCCCTCAAAGCACAGACACAGACACACACACACAAACACCAACAAACAAACAAACACACACACAAACACAAACACAAACACACACACACACAAACACAAACACAGACACAAACACACACACAAACACACACACACACACACACAAACAAACAAACAAACAAACACACACAAACACACACAAACACACACAAACACACAAAAACACAAAAACACAAAAACACACACACAAAAACCCACAAAACACACAAACACACAACAAACACACAACAAACACACAACAAACACTCAACAAACACACAACAAACACACAACAACCACACAAAAAACACACACACACAAAACACACAAAAACACACAAAAACACACAAAAACACACAACAACACGCAAACACACACAAACACACAAACAAACCCACAAACAAACACACACACACAAACCCACACAAACACAAAAACACACAAAAACACACAAAACACACAAAACCACACAAAAAACACACCAACAACACACCAAAACACACAACAACACACAAAAACACAAAACACACAAACACCCGCAAAAACACAAAAACACACAAAAACACACAACAAACACACAACAAACACTCAACAAACACACAACAACCACACAAAAAAACACACAAAAACACACAAAAAAAAAAACACACAAACACACACAAACACCCACAAAAACACACAAAAACACACAAAAACACACAACAAACACACAACAAACACACAACAAACACACAACAAACACACAACAAACACACAACAAACACACAGCAAACACACAAAAACACACAAACACACACAAACACACACAAACACACAACAAACACAGCAAACACACAACAAACACACAACAAACACACAACAAACACACAACAAACACACAACAAACACACAAAAAACACACACACACAACAACACACAAAAACACACAAAAACACACAAAAACACACAAAAACACACAAAAACACACAAACACACAAACAAACACACACACAAACACACACACACACACGAACACACACACAAACACACACACACACACAAACACACACAAACACACACACACACAAACACACACACACAAACACACAAACACACAAACACAGAAACACACAAACACACAAACACACACAAACAAACAAACACACACCAGTTGCTAGGTGGTAACAAACAGGTATCCCGACCGAGATTTTGTCCATAAACACTGACACCGGGCCAATTGCTTGGGGATCCAGGACTGCAGCTGGAAAACGGCTGAGATCGGACAAATATGGATGTGGGTCAAAATTCAATTCAGATCCCATTTTGGGGTAGGTGAATTCACCACCCATTCTAGAGCCTATTTTAGTGGGGATTGGGATGTTCACTGGGGGTACGAGGTTTTGACCCATGGCCATACGGCCGATGGAGCATTGCGCGAGCCACCAAAGTGATGTTTCAGATGCAGCCAATCAGTCGAGTTGGCTGTGCGTTGGGGTCTTTCAACAGATCTGAGCGTGGGCCTGCCACGGAAAATGGTATCGTTGCCACCTGTTTGGAGCCAAGCTTTGGGAGAAGTGATTGAAGAACGCGTGTACCGTAGGCTGTCCCCTAAATCACTAAGCCACACTTTGACTGTTTTTTGTTGTTTCTCTTTTTTTCAGTCGGCAGCCGAAATCCTGTCATCGACGGCTCTCGTGGTGTGACAACATTCGCGCGGCATGGGGGGGTTGCACTCTGGGTGTCCTCTCAACATCGAGTTCACTGAAAGACGCTCCGAGATGCTCTGAGCCTCTCCACTGTTGTCAGCAGCAGCATAGCACCACCGTCTTGACCCACAGCGCTTTCTGCTCGCAAGCAGCTGCACTTCTGACAGCCTGAGCCGTCGGCTCGACCAACAGCGGACTTCGGTTCTATACCCAAAGTCGCTCAAGCGCATTCCTGAGACTGTCATACGGCAATTTCAGGCAAAGGTTTTGCAAGCCCAGAAAGCACCGCCTTGCAGTTGCCAGAAGGGCACTGCCCATGGACCAAGAGCCTGCCATAGCTTTGTTCTTTGCCCCGTGTTTTTTTGGTTGCTTGGTTTCTTGGTTCTCGCCGAATTTCTCGCGGCGAAGACGCAAAGACCAGTCGCTGGATTTTTGTGTTCCGCAGGACCATGGAGGGGCTGCTCACCCGGCTCGAGCCGCCGGTGCGCAAAACCCGGAGCAGGCGGAACGGATCGGAACGGGTTGAGGTTGGAACGCCTCACTTCGTCACTTGCTGACTTCACGTTTTGGGTTTGGACCATTTCAGCGGCACAAGCGTTTGTACTTTTTCTGGGTCATCCACTCAAGTGAGACACGCTACAGGTGGTTGGCGATTCTTTGTTAGCAGTTGGAAGCGTTCACGATTCGCGCTGACTGGATGTGTTAGAACCAGGGACCCTTTTTCTTGTGGTAGGTTTCATTTGGTGTCCTGTTGAAACCCTGGCTTTCAAAGTTAATTTACCTAGTTTGGCCACTTGGTTTCCCCACTTGGTCCACGTTTGATCGTGGTTCCTGCAAGGTGACCCTTTGAACTTGAGCTCTTGTGGGCAAGCAAACTTAAGCTCCAAAGGCGGAACTGACAGGCTGAAGAATGGCAGTCCAAGATGCCCTTCATGCCCACTTGCTTCAACCCTTTTTCGGGGTTGCTTTTCCATCGTAGTCGTAGTACTCGGTTGAGAAATTCCAGCGCGTTCGAACCTGGAACGACCCTTGATGTCTCAGATGCCTTTTTCTCTTCGTTGTTTTTTCTTGCTGCTGCTCAGTAGGGAATGATAAGTGGAATGCACCTGGGGATTCCAACTTAAAGGAAACCACCACTTGGATTTTTTTACAGGGGTCATTCCAACTCATTCCCTACTGAGCACCAACAAAGTTTTTCGCTGCTCTTTAACCACCAACTACACGGGCTTCAGCATTTTGAGAACCACACTCCCCCCCGCTCGCGGCAATCAAGCTTGTACTTTGTGTCTTCATAAGGGTTGATTCCTTGTCCATTCTTTTCAACCCTCGTTCTTTTCAAAACCGGATCTGTTTCCCCTGGGTGTTTGATAAAACCGGATCTGTTTCCCCTGGGTTTTTTTTATGAAAAGACTCGCCTGCCCCCCCTCCCCCCCCCAGTGGAGACAAGTCGGGACCCGAAGCAGAGCTCGCAGGTCCTCAGACGCTCTCTGTGATGTGCCGGTGCACCTTGGGGCCGCTCAGCCGCGCCTGTGGCCGAGGTTTCCCCCAGCAATTGGTGCCGTTTCTCTCACCCAACTTTTTGGGTTGGGAGATTCGGTTCAATAGACTGCAGAAAAAGTGGGTAGTCTTATTCTAGCCTCTCTACTGGAGCACCTAGTTGCTTTGTTCTACCTTTCATGGGGTTGTCAAACCCGGTCCCAGCGGCTTACACTGATCGAGTCATGAGTGGGTCGCCAATGGCAATCCGGAGGTGCAGAGGAGAACTTGAGGATTCCGGAGGCTGCTATTTGTTTTGAGAAACGCCTCCCTAGAGCCACAACTTGGATGCGTCGAAGCGAGCGTCATTTGTTGGGTACTTCCCATGGCAAACCACAATGAAACCAAGTACTTCAAGGTGTCCCTGTTCAGCAGATAGGTGGCCTTGTGCCGATTTATAGACCTCAGTATCTCCTGACGACTTGAACACTTTTTGCGGGGAGAGCATCCTTGGGGGCCCCTCACGGCCATGAAAGACGAAAGTTTTCAGGGTTTGGGCACAGGTGTTTCCGCTTCCAAGAGAGCCATGTTGGTGGAGGGGCGGCCACAGCATAAGTTGGTGATGTATGAAAACGAACTCGACAGCCCTCCAGTTTGGTGACATGTTGCTTCCCTTTTAAAGTCGTTTTGACAGAGCCGGTAGGTGTTCAGCGCTTGTGAACCTCTTGCGGTGAATGCAGTCAGCACTGGAATGCATTGCCTAGTATCTTTGGAGGTCGTCAAACTGTGGCATGTGTAGCCTACATATTTCTGCACAAGTCCAACCTAGTGGAGTCTCCATTTGCAATGTATCCAATTCGAGACTTTCCCGAGCAACAATGTGCTGTGACCTGACAAGGGTTTTGTACTGAACCAGTTGAGCTTGCATTGGCTTGAAGGAAGGTGGCGGGCATTCACGTCGCGACAGGCCCACACATTGAGCAACTGATCAAATTATTGGTAGTTGATTGTTTGTTTAAGGCGCACAGTTCCGGCTGAAAGAGCCAATGGGCCGAAACAGTAATTTCTTCCCATGTCCTGTTGGCACAAGCACATTGTCCGTGGCTCATATATATATATATAGTGTGTATATATAATATACATATATATATATATATATATGTATATCTATATCTATACATGTATATCTATATCTATATATGTATACACATATCTATCAGGTTGTTTTCGTCGACTCGCCGAGCCGAGAAAGTTTTAACAGCTTCGCTCTGGTGACCCTCGTTCCAGCAGAGCCTTTGCCAGTCGACAAATCGCTGTTTTCCTTGACACTAGCTATATACCCTTCCCCTGATCAGACGTAGCACCTGCGGGAAGGTGCCTGGAAGAAAAATAACGTCCTCTTCAGGGAACCCCCTGTCAGGGGCTATGTTAGTGAAAGGGAGGGTAATCGGCCTGGCATTTCGTGCCAAGCGCACTCGCATGATTTCCTCCTGGTGTGTGTGTGTGTGAGATATTGGTTTTGAGTTCTGCGGTAAATGTTCCTCTGAACATTGAGCCCCAAAAGAGCCACAATCAAAACCCGGGTACGTAGAGGAAGGTTCGTTAGGGATACCCCCCAACCACGGCTGGGCTGTGATTCCGACCAATTGGAAGCCCATTGCTCACTTCCCGAGTTCCTTTACTTTCCACTTTTTTCGGGTTTGGACCCATTTTGGTGCTTTTTGGTCCTTTTGTTTCTACCTTTAAGCCCATTCCGCGTCCCCATGTTGGGTACTTTTGGTACTTTCCAAGCCCATTTTGCGTTTTCATGTTGGTGGAAAGCCACCCAGTTCCTTTTTGGGCCATCCACGTGGCACCCGGGGAGCTTCAGATCCCAGCTCCGTCGGCCCGCGAGCTTTCGCGAGCCGCGAGCTTTCGGCCGCTCGGCGAGTCATAGCCCGACCCGCCCAGAAAGAGTGGCGGAAGTCCGGCGTCTGAAAATTATCTTGCTTCGCCCTGGTTCTGGGATTTTTTCGACCTGATTTTGAATCCCAAAGGTCCAAAGGGTCGTTGAGTCAGGTGAAGTTTTGGCTGGTCTCGGACATCGACGTGGCCTCTGCCACCTTCTTGGCCAAGTTCCACGTGATCTTGGAGTGGAGCGACGAGGCCGCCCTTTTTCCCCGGGGCGCTTTTTTTCTCCCCCCCCTTTTTTGAAGCCGTTTTTTTTTGTAAAGCCGCGGCCGGTGGCGGGTTGCTTGGTGAGAAAAGGAGGGTGGGATCTCGGGCGCCTGTCTTCTTCTTAGGAGCAGGTCCTTGGGAGCACTTGAGGATCTCAGGCCCCAGGGCAAGAAGAGGCCAGAGCCAGTCCTTTTGATCGGTGAGCTTGATTAAGAATCAATGGGTTCCACTGGTTATGGGGTTTATTACCCATGGACCAGGGAAACCCATCGATTGTTCCAAGAGGCCACCGAATTGGACGAGGCGATGCTTCGATGCTTTCCCCGCCGCGGAACCGCGGCCGTGGGGTTTGGGGGACACCTGGGTCTGAGGCTCCTTTTCCAGGAAGGGTCCGTATTCCTTCCCAGATAGCATTGAGGGAGGGTAGCTGGAAGATGAATTTTCTCAAGGGACTCGTCAGGTGCTATGTTAGTTGCCGGAAGGGTAGAACCTTTGTGATTCTTAGGGGTCCTTAGGAAGCATTCAGCCCCTAAAAGGAGCATTGTGCGCAGGGTTGATGAGTCGGAGTTTGTGGGCCACGAGAATCCTTCAAAAGTGAAGGATCCCCTCTCAAAGCGCCCCGCTTTTAAGCGGGGGCCCATCACTTTGTCTTCAAGTGGCAACTTCAAGCAATCCACAACCGTCACAAGCAGGCCCGTATTGTCAACACTGCCGAACATGGAAGGACTGCCCAAGCATCCCCTGCGCATCTCATCCTGCATCAAGCGCCGACAGTTTTGCGACATGCAAACTGTGGCCCGACAACGCAGTGTTGGGTTTGTTTGGTGCCGGCATGCTAAGCGAATGCAGTTCTTGTGCCTTTTTGCTGCCAACATGTTCCTCGACGCTGGGCAAGCGGTGATTCTTTATTCTGTGCAGCTTTAACCAAGACACTGGCCATGGCAATTTATTGTTGAGCGTTTGCCAAATTGTGACCGCACAGTTGGGCTGCAAGTATATGGTATTGCCAAGGAACATAGAGTAAAAGCCTGACGCCACTGTCGCATGAAAGGCGATACCAACTTTTAAGGCTGGCACATGTATCGGCAGCCTGAGTTCGCATATCTGAGCCAAAGTGACTTGACCTGAAAGGACCTTCCTGTTCGCACAGTGTTGGTCGCTGTTCAGTCATGTGCTGTGCACGTGAGTTGCTCTTGTGTACTGTTGTCTTGAGTTATGGACCGATCACAGTCAGTGTCCTCCTTTCTGATGGCCAGTCCTCGAACGGGCGCCACAAAAACACACACACACACACACACACTCACTAGGTCCCCCAGTAGTGCCCTTTCTCACCCCTTTTGTTGGGGGAGGGTTCCCCTACTAAAATAGATTGCAGAAAAAGGTTGGTACCCATATTCTAACCTCTCTACTGGGCCTAGATCACACACACAAACACCCCAAGTCTTGGCCGCCAGTCTCTTCGGCAGAAGCGCAGGCTGCGGTGGGGCTGCCGCGGAACACCCGCATCTCCTACACGGAGCTTCTGAAGGAGAGCAATCCTGGCGCCATTGCCAGGGACCCAACCGCGGCGCGAGGGGGGGGGGGCGCAAGGGGTGCGTGGGCCCAGCCGCAGGGGTGAGGTATTGGGTGCGTGTCAGAGAGTCAACAACTCAGACGGATTGTCAAGAGTTGGGGGAAATCAAATTCGGTTTCTGCTACCTTTGCGGGATCCCCAAGGGTTGTGGCCATCTTGTCAACCCACCTGAGAAGGAGGGCTTTTGCAACCAAAGAGTGATGTCCGGTCAAAGTGGCAAACGTGGGCAACCCCAGGCATGCAGAGGCCCAACGGCTTGAGCCTTCAGGCCAAGGGATATTTGATCTTGCAATGATGAGGCCAAGGGAGGAAGGATGACCACATCTAGGGAATTTGATTTGCAGACCTACTTAGGTACTACTGACCAGCTTTGTGACTGATGTCAAAAAGCATGGTGTCAGAGACGAAGGGGCACTTCTTGGTGTTTAGGAGATCCTGCATGGTCAACGCGTATACATTTTTGAGTCAGGTCAGTAGCCGAAAGTCAAGAGTTGCTGCAAGTATTGCCTTGTTGGGTTGCGTATTACGCCATGGTTCGCTGTGCGATGCTGTGCGCACCACTTCTTTGCCATTCGACGTCCAAGACCGTTGCAAGCAACTGGCAGCGAACCACTTCGCGCCGTTTTGCAGGGGTTGGTTTTGGTGTTGGTTGCCAAAGACAGCTTTGGGTTGGAACTACGATGGACCGGCATGTTGTCTTTGGTTCTCATTTAGTCGCGTGGTGGAGGGACAAGAGAAAGAGGCGGTTTGGGCGTTTCTCAACAAGCAAGTCTGCAAGCTTAGATTTTGGGACATGTGTGGTTTGTTCCTTCCACAGGAGTGACAGCCTTACAATGGGTTCTGGAAGTCGTCTTCAACCCGGAAGTGCTAGAAGTTCTATTGCGGCTGAAGGATCGTGCTCATGTGCAGCTTGACTTTCTATTGCCAGGGGCTTGGTTTCGTATGGACTTCTTATTCAGTTTGGCTGATGACCATGACCCACACAAGGAGGCGGAAGTTTGACAATCCCTGCATTATATCTAGGTCCCCCAGTAGTGCCCATTTACCCTTTTCTTTTGGGAGGTTCCCTTACTAAAATAGACGACAGAAGAAAGGGTAGCCTTATTCTATCCTCTCTACTGGAAGACCTAGATATAGTTGAGAAATACCACCTACACCTGAAATTCACGGTACCACGCAAGAGAATCGCATATAGAAACTTGACTGCTATTGGGTTGGATCTTTAGACTTTAACTTTTTGGGAAATCAAGTTGGGTTTTCCACTAAACTGTCAACTTTTTGCAGGGGGATCAACAGCAACCAAGGGAAGTGGTGCAACTTGACCCCAACCACTGCCAATGGGGTGGATCTCTGTGGTTCATCTCGCTCAAGCGGCCGCTGGACCGAAGCGAAGCGAGCAGAGGCCGTACCCAAAATCGGCCTGAAGAATGCCATCACCGTGTCCTTGGAGGAGTACTCCGATGTCATCGTCCCTCGAACTGAACCTCCAAACAGCGGCGTTTCTTTTTTTTTCAATCATACAAAAACTATTTCATTTTATTTGTTTCCGGGGGATTGCAGCTCAAAATCTTCCCCACCTTGCAATGCCTGGTGGTTTCCGGCCATCCGGTTCTTTAGGTGTTTGGTGTTGAGAGGGAGTTTCCATTTAGCACCAACAGTTAAAAGCTTTTAGCAGGGGATCTGAGGGGAGCCCAGAGTAGAATCAGCTCTTCACAGTAGCACAGATCATTTTCTTGCCCTGCAAACGCGTGCGCCTTTGGGACGACTTGGCTTCTGAATTACTCACCTCGGGCTGTCAAAAACAGGAGCCGCGTTTTGGATGTTGGTGTCATGTCTTGGCGCCCTTTTGCAGAAAGTACCAAACAGGGTCGCCGTTTTTATCGGCCCTCGGCCAGAAACACATGTTGCGTTGTCGTTTGGCGACCTTCGGCACTTGGAATGGGCGCAACGAGGAGATCTTCGAGTGTGTTGTTGTCAATGCTTCTACAGATGGCAGCCCAACACCTTTGCCCGAAAGTATATGGAAGTTGCTTGCAGCAGCAGCTTCTACAATGATATTTGTAAGTCTCCGAATCTTGAACTCGTTTCTTTAATTGCGAAAACCACAAAACCGATTACGAGCCCTCAAAGCCTTGATTCTGCCTGCAAGGTAAGCAGGCTTGACCCTTGCTATGTGTCTCAAGCTGGTAAAGCTCTCGGTAAGCTGGTGACGCCTTGCCCGATTCCCCTGAAATTTTGCTGCAGCTCAGCTGCTCAGCTGTTTTCGAGTTGCGCGCTGCGTGCTTTTTTGACAAGTCAAGCCATACGCAAAAGCCACAATCAAAATCCGAACAATTGAAACTTAGCGAGCGATAGTCCCAACCCTAAATGGGTGCAGCCGCCTTTTTAATTTCTTTACATGTAGTTCTGGGTAAACCACGGTTTTCATTATGACTCACATGGCGAGTGCTTTGCAAGCTATGCTGTTGAATGACCCACATCCCCACGAGAGACTCTGAAGCACCGGTGCTTCGGTCGAATTTGGGGTACTGGCCTGCCAGGTCTTGGATTCTGAAATGGGCCGAGTCACCGTGCGGGTGCACTTCAATGCCAGTGTCTTCACCGTGCGGCCCCAAGATGCAAGACGCTGGGGCCAGGGGCTGTATGGTTTTCAGAATTCCAACGAGTCTTTGGCCCTTTGTTCAATTGATTCTCAACTTTGGGAACCGGACGATGTTAGGAAGCAATCAGGAGAATCTAATGCAGCGTCGAGCATGCCGCATCATGCCGCATCCAGGACTTCTGTCTCGACAGCTTCCCCTTTGACTGCAGCTCGGCGAAAAGAGACCTTGGAGTCACCCGCCCAACAGAAATCGGATGTTATCCAAATGTCGAGTCCAGGGTGCTACAGGTGAAGTGAGCGTTTTGGCGTTTGCCGGATGTTTCCTAAGACACCCGAAAAACGACTCTGCCTTGAAATCAGCTCCTGGATGGGGTGATCGATATCCCTCGCCGACACAAGTTCTTACAGGGTCAGAGATGTCCGCTTGAAGCTCAGGGGGATTCCACGGATTTTGTTGGCGTTGTCATGTTGCATCTTCCGCCAAAGATAACTTTCTGGTGTTGCAAGTAAGAGAAAGAGTGAATTCCAAGATGATTCGTTTCAACCTTGATTTACGTATTATAGCGCAAGCTGTGGTGAAGATGTTGAGCAAAGTTAAAGATGACTGAGCTATTATACAACTTCCGGATCCCTCACATGGTTGACCAAGCCCAAAGGTATGAAAATGGTTCGGATCGGATCTGTCTTGTATCTCCCTTGCCCGAGCACTGCTTGGCCCTTGGCCCAGATTTGATTCTTGGGCGGCCTGGGCGGCTGTTGAGCATTGTGCCGTTAGGAGCATTTGTACGTAACTTGCTTGTTCTGATTGCATACGCTTCCTCTTTCGCTTGGTTGCTTCAATTCCTTGTGCTTGTGTGTCTTGTCGTTGGGTGTGCCGTACCATTTGTCAATGAGTCCGAATCTTGGCCTTGTATTGTCCAATGGCATTGTCTGCTATGCCGTTTCCATCGCTCCGGTGTTGGAAGGTGCCTGCTGTGTTCGGCAAGCTTTCGACTGCTTTAGCAACTTCTGGCCGGATCGCCAACTTTGCCCGGACCTTGCGGTTCACATGTGAAACCAGATCTAACAAAGCCGACCCTTTTCCGGGCTTTTCGAGAGGGAATATGAAATTCGCCACTTGGGCTTTTGAATATGTTGTACTTTCCTAGTTCCCCCAGTAGTGCCCTTGTGCCCTTTTTTTGGGGGAGGGTTCCCCTACTAAGATAGACTACAGAAAAAAAGGGTACCCTTATTCTATCCTCTCTACTGGAGGACCTAGTTTCCCTTGGTTGGTTTAAACGGGAATCTACCACTTCTGGAATTGTTTTAAAGTGTTTCCAGGCGGGAGGACCTAGTTTCCCTTGTTGGTGTTAAAGGGAATCTACCACTGCTGGATAACAAAGAAACAAGTTTTGTCCCGGCGGCGAACGCGCGGTCACGGAAGTGGGGCAAGCTCCCTGTTCGACACCGGACATGTCTGTTTTCAGGTCAGCGGCTGGCGGTGGAAGTGCAGCTGGTGAACTGCGAAGGACCGGGGCTGCCGTCTCTCCCCAAAGCCCTCTTGCAATGTGGCTGTGGTTGTCAAAACCAATGAACCCCGCCTTGGTGCTGCCGGCCGTGCTCTGCGCACGCAGCTCCGAGCCCCTCCAATGGGATACCATTTTGGGGTAGGTGCACCACCCGTTTTACTCTATTTTGGTGGGGATTGGGATGTTCACTGGAGGATAACCGGGATTTTGACCCTGGCCGTGTCCCTTTGGGCCCCATACGAAGACAGCTGTCCCCCTCTTGAGACTTTTCGGAAAAGTCCCAAAGAGGGCAGATGGCAATGGGTTTCAGCATTCAAGATCGGCGCCAAAGGCCTTCTTTTCCAGAGTTAAGAAGCCAAAGGCTTGCAAAGCTTTATGTCCATTTGGTTGGATTTTTGGACTTTATTTGTTTGGTCGAAACAAGTGGATTTTCCATTGGACCCACCAAAAGGTCATTGACTTGTTGCAGATGGTTGGTTACAGCAACCAAGAAATGGAGGGCCTCTCTCAGCTGTTTTCTCGATCTCCTTGGTAAACCTGAGAGAAAGCACGCAGAACTATTTGAGGTTTTCGCTTGGGAGCTCATCGTTGACTTGACTTCATTCTGATGTGCTCAATGCTGGCTTGGCCGCAAGGCTCAATATGACCGATGCAATCACCACAACACTAGCTTGAATGGGGCTGACCCACCTCAATTAATCATTGCAGTGCTAGTCAGTGGTGCCATGAATGTTGACCGAAGCCAATGCCGATTGCCGTTTTGGTCGCAATATTATGATACGCTTTGCAGGAATTCTTAGAGAGTTCTTTGCAGATAGTAATCTGATCCGCTAGATTAGCCGGCCTCCTCAAGAAACAGATCGCTCTGCCGCTTGTGTGTGTGTGTGTGTGTGCGTTGTTGTGAGACAGGGATACGCCCTCGGGGCGTGTACACGCATTAAAACGGTGCAAAGGTCCTCCCAATTGACCAGTGGATTCCCCCCTTCCGTTTTTGGGGGGAAGGGTTCCGATTCCTTTCAACTCAACCAGCAAAAAAAAAACCGATGCCCATTTTTCCTCATGGAAATCCACTGAGCATCTGAGAACAGCAATTGCCATCCCAACAACAAGCAGTGAAGTGCGCACCGCCCTTGAAACACCTGTCATTTTATCCGAACTCGCCCATGCAGGAGTCCCATGCTTCTCGCTCTGGGGGTGGGGTTTTGTTTGGGGGGGAAGGCTACTAGGTCCCCCAGCAGTGCCCTTTCTCACCAACTTTTTTGGTTGGGAGATTCGGTTCCCCTACTAAAATAGGCTACAGAAATTTGATCGGGTACTCTTCATTGGAACCTCTCTACTGGAGGACTAAGATGTACTTAAGAATATGTTGTACTTTCCCTTGTTGGTGTTTAAAGAGAATCTAGCACTGCTGGACTTGTTTTTTTTTGGTGTGTGTGTGTTTTTCAATTTGTTTTTCCAGGAGGAGAAAGCGCAGTCATGGAAGCGGTCCAAGGCTAGTAGCCAAGTGGGCGCATCTTCCTCGAGCTGGTTTTCTTCTGAAAAAAGTTGGTGCCCTTATTCTGACCTCTCCACTGGAGGACCCAGGCTAGTACCCAGGTGGTTTTTTCTCTGCAGTCGGGTCTCGCGGGATGCGGGTCTCGCGACTCGCCAGGCTTCGTGCTGGTGCCCAGCTTCTGCGACCCAGGGGACAGCGCGGGGCCGTTGGATGGCGGTGATCCACTGGGCTGGGGTACACTTAGGATACATTTTACCCTTTTACCAGTGACTCAAAGGGAAGCAAACAAGAGATATACATGCTATAACTGGGCCTTAGTCTAATCATGTGGGGCGATTTTCGAGCAGACCTCTGGAGGAACGGGAAACCAAGAGATCGCTTCCTGAGTTGGGTGGAAGGACTTTAGTCACCTTTTGCGTTTGGACCATTTTAGTGGCAAGCGAGAAGTTTGGACCTTTTGTGGCCAATCCACTCAGGAGGAGAGGATAAGACCAACATGTTGCGCTCCAGGAGTTGCCTTGAGCGCAACATTGTATTGCGTTGTTGACCGGGCACTTGAGGTACAGTTGTGTTTGTTTGGCTTGCAGGCAGTAACTTGGCAGTTTCTTCCAGTAGTGAACCTTGGGCAGTTTCTTCCGGTAGTGAACCTTTGCAACGCGTATACCATTCTTATATATTCTTATGCGCCTTTGTCAGTAGGCAGGTCCCAGCGGTGAGCCATTTTTGGTGTTTTGTGGATCATATTCTAGGCCCCCCAGTGGTGCCCTTTTACCCTTTGTTGGTTGGGAGGGTTCCCCTACTAAAATCGACTACAGACGAAAGGGTACCCTTGTTCTAGCCTCTCAACTGGAGGACCTAGACATTTTATCTCTCTTTGGTTTGCCTTGATGCATATTCATTTACTTGGCTGACATCGACATCAATGATCCTGCGCATGCAGCAGTGTTGCAAACATGCTCCGGTCCAAGATTCATTCATAGGCAAGAACGGCATCATAGTTGCCCAAACTGCCGCACACTTGGCAGTTGCAGTCCTCGAGAACCCTTACATGAACCATGCCATCCTGCATTTCAGCCTAGTTCTTTTTACTCCAAAAGCCTTGACCGGGCTTTTGACCCTGAATGTAGCGCACCGAATTACCATGATGTTGTAATTTTGCAATGATGTTGGCTTTTTCCCCAGCACCCACTTGCAATGACGATGTGAGACAGGTCATGGAGGCCTGCGCGCCGTATTCACGGGGGATCAAAAAGGGAAGCCCTGATTTTGGCTGACAAGAAGCATCATCAAGTCTACGCACCTCAATTGACGTCAAGACCACAAAGCTCGGGTTTGGTAACACGCTCATGGTTCCTCCGACGTCAAGCCTACACCCACGAAGCAAAACAGAGGCAAGACAATTCTACTTCCGCCACAGTGTCTCGCATGTCCCTGAAACAGAGGCAAAGCCAAGTTTCCAAGCACCCAGCCCCCAAGGTCCCTGCAGTCAAATACTTTTTTTCCCGGATTTTTTCATTCCTCACCACTCAAAGGGTCCAAAAACACAAAAAGCAGCCCAACCAGCCCCCAATCTGCCCCAAAAGGCCTTCCAACCTTCCATTTGCTGAAATGAATATGTTTTATTTCCCCTTCTTGGTTTCAAAGGGGACTCCATCACGAGTACTAAAGACCATGTTCTCGCCATTTTTTCTCCCTGGACACCGCGAAAAGACACGCAAGGACCAGACCAAGAAGATGGACGGCTGGAACCTGCGGGGCTCCTGCCTCGCCCAGAGCGGCGTCGAGGACATCCGCGCCAAGCACCTGATCACCGCGCCACGGATTTCTCGAACCCACGGACGGGACGACTGGAACGGGACGCGGGACTTGCCCGGGAGGAGGAAAACCCCCTTCTATTTGCCGAAAAGATGTTTTTTTTGCCTGGTTGGTTTTTAAGGGAATTTATCACTACTGGACATATGATTGTGTTTTTTCCAGGAGTTTGAACCAAATGGAAGAAACCAACCCGCATGAGACGCGGGGATGTTTGTTTGGTGTTTAAATGGGAAAAGCAAACACTGAAGCCACCAACAAAACAAGAAAACCCTTTTTAGTAATTTTGGTAACCAAAAAAAATGGGTCGAATTTACCTGAAGCCACCAACAAAACAAGAAAGCAAGGGCAAGACATATGGAAGAAAGCAAGATGATGATTGTTCAGCTCAACGCATGACGGCCCCTTGTATATGGCTGTGCATGTCAAATGCTCGTGGCAAGACCCAATCTACAGCCTGAGCGATTTGTTGCTTTGCCTTGGTCTCCTGGTTGCAGCCTAGTTGACCAGTGGCATGTTTTTTTTCTCCGACTAGATGTGAAGAGCTGCCTTCTCAACGGCCCTGCATCCGAGTCCAGTGGTGTCTCTCTTTCTTGTGGGGGGTTGCTGGGTTAATTCATGGTTCGCACATACTTGTTTGTTTTCTTGTTAGGGCTTCCTTGGGAAAAAAAAATATGTCTTTCTTCCACTTGCCCTCGGAACGTGGAGAGGCATGGGCGTTGCTTGCATCCACCATTTCCATGGCTAAGGTGCTCCTCCTCGTGGAGCGGCAGTGGGGTTTCTACGTGAAGCAGGCATGGTGGTTGGTTGCGGGTGAGTTCATCTTAGCCCTGACAGGACGTCTCAAAATAGGGGACCTCCGCAATTGTTGACTTCCTGTTGGCTGTCTTTTAAAGCAGCCAAAAACAGTACCCTCACAAAAAGCCACATCTAGGGAGCTCAATTAACCCGCTTCGGAGTTCCTGAAACTGTTTGAAACGTTTGGATTTAGGAAGAGGACACACACAACCGCGAGTCTGTTTTGCCCAGTCGTTCCACTCTCTCTCTTCCAGGAAGTGAAATGAGAGGATTCCTTAACGCGGCGTTCTACACTTTTGGGGCTCAGCATTTCCCAAGAAAGGCGTCAAATGGTAAACCGCGGTTTCGGCGAGGATGGGCAAACTGAATGGAAAGGACGATCTTTGATTTCGAGCTACTGCAATTGCTTTGTGACTGGCCGGGATACTCCGTGTTGATGCCCAGATCCTCAGGTAGGGCACTGGCTTCATTGCTTGCGCTCGCTTCTCACACGGCTCAAGCAAGCATGACTTCCCAGAAAAGATTCTTGGCACATGGGTTCTTTTGACTTGTTGGATGATGTTCACTTTTTGTTAGGCCTGGAAAGATTAAACCAGGCATGCTTCTTGCGCCAAGGTATGGGGAAGCAGATGCAGATGCTATCTGGCTTGTCCGGTTGGCAGTCAAGAAAACCATGCAATTGAAAGTCTTGAACCATGTGGTTTTTCAAGGTTCTCATTTGCGTAGCGACCTGCACCGCATGAGTGAGGAGACATGCCCTGCGACTTGTGTATCGCTTTCGGGCCAAGTGGCGTTGGTGACGTCAGCAGTTCACGGCCCCCCGACTTTTAGGACACGCTGGGCATGTCCAGTAGAGGACCCATTTTTGGATGAAGGGAAAATCAGAAGGACGCCAACCTGGAAATCACCACACAAAACGCCTATGTTTTTTGTGTCTTTCTACGGCTTGGCACCTCGGATGCGAGGTCCTGAGTATTTACTGGTTCCTGACCACGCTGATGTTCTCCTTCTTCGTGCTGTCGCCGCTGGGTCGCACGCTATGAAGCTACCCCGGTGTACGTCGCAATTCCCCGAATGAGATCGGGTGGCCAAACCAAAATTTCACGGAATGCCACGCACGTCACGCAGCTGCAAGCCACAGAAACTCAAGGCGTTGGGAGATGGCGGGGAGGAATGCATGGCGTTGCTTTGTCCACAAAGACGATCTAGATCGGGGGGTGGATTTGGGATAGAGTTGTCTATATCTGACTAAAAGCGAAGCAGCTTCCACCTTGTGGACTGTGCAAGGAAGGCAAACAGTCGTATGACCAGAAGTGTATGTTGGCACAAGTGGAAGTCGGAGTTCAGCTGGCAACATGATACCCCGGACAAACACACACACACACAGACTGTCCATTGAGGGAGGGGTACGTTCTTCGCTGAACAGAAAGACTGTCGACTTGTTCGACCGTTCCTGGGATTTCCACCTTGTGGAGACCGGGACCAGTAGCTCCTTGCATTTGTGACGGTCCTCAATAGGAGGTCAAGGGAAGTAGATGCCTGGTACATGAACATTATTTTGTATATGCAAAAAAACAAAACAAAACAGGGAACATCGCGTGCGCAAGCGCACTGCGGGCAATACAGGTGGCCTCGACTGTTAGAGCCAAGCCCGGCGGACGAATTAGAGGATGTCGGTTCCCAGCAAAGCATGGGAGTCGCGTCTGGCACGATGGTGCCACTTGGTCTTTCATCAGGCAGCCTGGAGTTGCACAGGATTTTTTTCCGAGTGCAATCTTCCAAACGTCGTTTGCCGGCATAGCGCACCTTGCGAAATGTACCAATACGCGGAGCAACTGGATGCACACCAAGCCAAGCTCACCACCACTGCAGCAGCTTTCTGTTTTTCCCTTGGCTCATGTCGTCCGAATGTCTTTCTGTTGCAACGAAAGGTTGTGTGATCCCCTTACCCGCGGAAATTCTGAAGCCACCCGAGGCCGTTGTGACATCCGCTGCAAACAGATATCTAAGGGACATCTCTGGAATCCCTGAAGCCTTGGATGCAAGCGAAAAACTACAGGCAACCTGGCACCTCTGTCATTCGATCTGCGACTCACTGTTCATGGTTGTAGTTGAGAAACATTTTAATTTTTTGCTTATTGTGGCTTAGTGGGAAATCCCCACTCAACTGCTAAAATTTAAAATTTGCTCCCCTTTCAACGTCAACCAAGTCAGTTTGTTTGGGTAACCCAGCCTTTGCCTTTCCCTTTCCGCACTTAGGTCCGGCGACTTTACGAAGAGGCACGGAGGGCTCGGAGAGGCCGATTCGAATCGGCACGGAATCAGCCGAATCCACATGAGGCCAGTAAGCGCGGAAACCTGCAACGCTGTTTTGGCGGTAGCTGGAAAGCTGTCTCGACAGGTAGAAAGCACAGTAATTCATCACTCTTATGTTATTTCCGACGGCCGGCCTGTGGCGGGTTGCCTACAAAAGATGAGAGAACACAAAATGCGGGTATGTATTGAAACCAGGGCCCCCTCAAATGGTTGGTTTCATATCTGGCGTATGTTGAAACACCCAAACAAGTTTCTGGTCTGGACACATATCCCTTGAACTCCCTTCTGCTTGCGTGTTGCGAAGATCAGTTCAGCTGGCAGTTTGGACCTCTGTTTTTGCGGATCCGCGGAGCTGATTTTTTTTCCTTTCTGGGGCTTTCAGACGGGGGGTCCCGAAGTCCTGGGCTGGGCCGGCGCCGCAAGTCCGTTTTTTGAGGCTGGTGGACATCCTGAAGATCGTGCTGACGCAGACGACCTTCCGCTTCTCCGTGGAGCACCGTTTGCCCAAGGCCTGCATTGCCGCCGCACAGCTGGGAGCCATCGTTGTTTTTCGTTGAGGGATGCAATTGGAGGCCACGCAAAAAGGCCCGGGAAGATTCTGTGGAACTCCACCTCCGTTTTCAAGTGAAGAGGGGCTTCCCAATTCCCTTTTTCGGGAACCCGCGTGGACGGCACTTTCTGTGCGGATCACAACCGAAACCTTGTGGCCAGGGTGCTGTTCTCAAGCTAGGGGTCGCTTTTTGGCATGGTCTGCACGGGAAACTGAAATGAAGCCAAACTGGAGAGTCCCGAATTTGAAGCGTATGCGTTGCATGCATTTGTTTCTTTTTTTGTTGTGTGCCGCAGGTGCAACACTGGACGCCGTTTGATGCCTACCTCATTTCGTGTCAGATTCTTTGCTGCCTCATCGCACCTTGGCCTCAGGATCGTAAGTTGTGTATGATGTTCCTATAGAGCACTTGACAGCATTGTCAGGAGACTCAACTCTGCTCAACACTTTGTGAGCTGCAGTCATGCATTCAGTTTTGAACATGATTGCCCGTGTCATTCAGCTCTGCGCCCCTTCCCCATCTGACGCTGGCCGTACTCGAGAGCAAGAGAGTGCTGAAGAGCGCTGTCTCTGCCTAGAACATGTTGCACGAAATCCGACTGAAGATAGGGCACCATGGGCATGGAAATCTGTCGGGAACGAGAACCCTGGATTCCGAGGGGTTGAAAACAGAAGCTCGCAAGAGCTAGTCGCATGTCGCCAAGTCGAGTTTCCACTAGAGACCTGGCAAGTGGCTTCGGCTTCCGAGGTGGCTGCGTTCCTGATTTGCTTCTTCCTGTCCAAAAACGAAGAGCAAGCCTGCTTGACGCAGGCAGGCCGGAAAAAGAACCTAAGGCCTGCTCAGGAACTGGAGTGCCGTGATTGTCTCAAATGTTTGACTAGGTCCCTCAGTAGTGCCTTTTAACTTTTTGGGGGGAGGGTTCCCCTATCAAAATAGACTACAGAAAAGGAGGACCTACTTGCAGTTTCGGACTGACTATAGGAGTTGGTACTCACGGCTCATTTGAGATGCTTGGTAGCATCTTAGAGTATAGAAAAGATGTAAACCCTAGGTTGCATGGCGACCAAGTCATGCCACCTCAGTGAAGGAAACTGAAGGTGACGCCTGTTCAGGAGATCGAGCGTGCCTTCTTGGTCGGCTTGGCCTCTGTTTGGGTTGGGCGCTAAGCGGACTGCTGGTTTGCTTTCAAGAGCGCTTCTCCGAACTGACAGAGTGCCGCTGCCCAAGTGGGGTGTCCCCTTTTAGTTGGGGTTCATCACTTTTGGAGGGAACACCCCCGCAATATTGGGACAGGTTTATTAATCCTGGGTCAACATTAAGGCAATTACAAGTGAAGCAAAGATGATAAGGCTCAGTGGCTGATTGACGCGATTGCCAAGCTGAGCGCTGTCTAGAGATGCACTGACTGGTGCAATCCCAAAGATCCAACGTGCTCCGAGCGATTCCTCGTGCTTCGAACTGAATTTGTGCCACCGTTGGGGTGGTTGGGGGGTATCAGGGGGGCTGGGGGGGAGGGAGGAGGGGGGGGAGGGAGCCCAAATAAGCCCTTATTAAGCCCGTAATAAGGCCTTATTTCGGGCTTATTTGGGCTCCCCCCCCCCCCCCCCCCCCCCCCAGCCCCCATGAGGGTAGTAAAAAAACTCCCCCTCAGCTGCTTTGAAGGAGCACAAAGCGCCCTGTGTCGCCAAATATTCAAAGTTCGCTTCAGGCTGTCCAACCACCCCCGGCAGCCATACTGAAAGCGCGCATGGCACGCTAGTCAACCACCCGGTTCCTGCTTTAGTACGGGCGCCAGGTTCGAATGCTGAACCATGTGCCGGGGCAAGCTGGTAGCGCGCAATGACTTGACTTGCAACACAAAGAACAACCCGAAAGCTGACACGCTCAATTCAAAAATGCAAACTACGTCGCCTTGCCGGCAGTGCCCCTTCTCTGACGTTTCATCATTTTGCAGAAGAATGCGGCTTGGTTTGTTCTTGTTGGTTTGCAACCCGGTCACCTTTCATCTTGGCAGCGGGGGAAGGCAATCAGCAAGGCGGAGCCAGAGACCCCGACAGCTAGTCGGTTTGTCTACAGATGTCAAAGAACAAGTTTGTGATCCCCATTGAGCAACAAAGGCTCACTCAGGTTGTGCCACTTTGGCCAGTGGGCCCTTCTGAGAACACAGAGGGTAGCACCGAACAACAAACAAATGAAGAGGTGCACCCAGATGGATTCCAGCTTTTTGCTGCCAAGCCATCTCAACCTTGCGTACACTTCCATTTGCTTAAGCATGTTTTCTATTTTCCCCTTTAGCCTTTTGATTTAAAGGGAATTTGTAACTACTGGACATATTTTTCCAGGGGGCTAAAGCAGATGGAAGATGCTCGAACATCCTCAACCGAGCAAATGAAGCCCTCGATTGCATGTCAATTGCAAGAAGCGTAGCGTATAGCTGACATGGTGTTCCAGCTTCTTGTAGCCCTCATCGCGATGTCATTGGTATCCACAAATGCTGCGTTTGCCACATGTGCTGTTTTCTTTTGTCATTTATTGACGATATTTAATGCAGTTGGGATTCCCTGGCAAGGCAGTATTCACGTTGCTTTCTCTGAGGTCTTGTGGAATGTGGGCTACACCATCTACGCCATGCACAGAAAACGGCCGCCTGGCGGAGAGAGTGGTGACGCTGGGAGTTCCATATTTGGGTTCGTGCTGGGTGGGAGAGCTCCAGTAGATATACTCCCTCAGACTAACGTGGAAGCTCCCAGCAGGCCTCTGTAAATGGAACCAAGTCTTTCAAAGGGGTTCTGGGAGCTGGGTAACAATTGGAACTTAGGATGAGATCGCTTCCCGGAAAAAAACAATGAAAAAACAAAAGGAAAAAACATCCGCAAGACTTCGACCACTTGTCCAGTCGCTTTGCCGCTCCAATTCCGTGCCTGATAGCCAAAGCCGTGTCAAGGACAAGCTGATTGCCTGTTGTTTAACGTCCGACGTGCAGAGTAGAAGTGATGGCAACGATGGCAGGATATTTCTGTGCATGAGTGGATTGGAAGAGGCTAGGATTCGCGTTTGGAGGGCTCAAAATATGTTCGAGCAACTGTTCCCGTTGACAGGAAAGCCCACATACCAACTGGTTTTTGGTTTGAGCAGTGTTCACCATAGATGGGTGTTCTTTCTGGCTATGCCCAACATCACTCTAGGGGTTGATTCCCCATTCTGTTCAGCCATCGTTCTTTTCAAACACCAGCCGTTTTGCGCGGGTTTCCAGAGGGTTTTCTAGAAAGAAGGATCCCTGGAAAGAATGGGAAAAGGCACCCCTAGAATCACCTGTACAAGAACTCCGATGTTTTGGGTTGGCAAGGCGGTCTGTGGTTGTTGTATTGGACCGTTTCTCCCAAAAGCCCTTTGGAGGACATGAGGGATGGCAGACAGAGGTTTGAGTATTTTTTTTCAGGCTTAGGGTCTTGGCTCATGATGTTGGGGATTCTCAGGGTGGCTCATTGTGAGTCATGAAATAGTCATGGCCCATGGCTGTTGGGGATTCTAGCGACTGAAAATCAGAGGCGGTTTTGACAAGTTGGCTTGGGCATGGCGTTGCCCTCCCAGTCACCGGCTTGTCCATTTGGTAGTTTGCAAATGGAAAGCCGTGGTGGGCACGAACCACCACATTTTCTCACGTCCAGTCCCCAAAAGATGCTTGGCCTGGCCCACCATGGTTAATTTTTGCGTCGCAGACCTGGGTCAGGGCTGCATCTTGTGCTTCTATTCCCTCAGGCACCCAAGTCTTTGGTGGGAGTTTGAGTTTTTTCCCATGACTTGTCCATGTCTTCCTTTTTGCCTCCTTGTTCTCAGCTTTCCTCCCCGTCCATCCTGGGTTTTAAATGGGGTGGGTGTTCGGGTGTGCTTGCTTATTCTCAGGCAAGAAAGGGACGACTCCATCAACCGGTCGCATCCGAATGGGTTTAAAGGTCATCATTCACGCATTCCCTTTGCAGGGTTAATAAACTACATCCCAAGAAGTAGCGGATTCCTCGTGGCAATAAGATAAGCCCGATCCCTACTGTATTGTGGATGGACCAATCCACTTCGCAGTTGGGATGGATGAAGCCCTGTTATAAACGGTCGAAGAACCGCCTACTGGTTGGTGCCTGGCGTAGATGTTATCAATCCAGAGTAGTAGCAAGCGTGTTGGTCAGACCGAGGCATCATTGTGGAAGACTGGTATTAGTGCTACTTTGTGTGATACCAAGGAAATCCCCCTCTAAAAATGATGAGAAGCTAGATACGGGGATGGCCGTTATCACAGAACAGGTTATTTTCCGCATGCATGAACCAACCATCTCAGCTGGTTTGTGGCGTGGATTTTCTCCATCTGCCGACAAACGTTTCACAAATCGAGGCGCGAGCTGTATCTGGCCCGTCTCTTCATGAACGGCGCGCTGATGCTGCCCTCCCGCTTCTCCTCGGGGCTCATGAGCCGCTACAGCACCCCGACGGTTCGCTCGCGAGATGCTCACGTGGAGGTTTCTCAAAATTGAGCCCAAGGGTTTGGTTGGCTAAAGCGAAACCACAGAAGCCACCCAGCTTGGAGGGGCCCTATTTTTGGTCTGAACCCCGCACATGGTTACAATTCGTTTTGCTAAACCCTCATGGCTTTATTCCTGAAAGACATCACGAGCGGAATGAATGCCCAGAACTCTACTTGCTCGTATTTGACTGTCCACTAACAGTCGCAACGATTGTGCCCTCCACAGCTTGTCTTCATGTTTCAAGCAACCTTCCAATTCAAAAATGTGGCCCATAAGCATTCTCTCAAGTTCATTGTGAGTGGCAACAACTTTGGTGTTTATGCCGATCTGGGTTTCTCTTTGCATATGACGCTGGGTCCAAACACATGTCCTTCCAACAAATCTGAAGCATCCAGCTTCGGACTGCTTCAGGAACTCAAGCGGTCTGACAACTTGTCAAATCTAGGAATAGCGCAAAACATGAGAAGCCCTTATTCGGCATAGTAAGTACATATCATACATAAATAGGCTGTATAATATATATACATGTATATAATGTCATTATACACATATGTAATATGAATACACATGCATGCATGCAGTGAGGCGGTGCTTTCTGTGGTGGGCTACAACATGAACCCTACATGTTAACTTTACGACATATGGAGCGGTCATATTGACAACCACGTCACGGTTTGAGGTCTAGCCATATTACGTGTGCAGCGGCAAGTCTTTGGGGGGTTGATGGCACACATGCTGCTTGCTTCTGGCGCGCCTACAGGAGGAGCACAGCATTTTTGGTTTAGAATACAAAATGAACGAATAAATGTTGTGCGTTTGGGTGCACTTGCCATGTCTTGCTTGGGTTAGGTATTTGCGCCTCGGTGTGGATTCGGGTTGGATTGTTGGTGATTAGGCTGGTTAGTGGCGAGGTTGGTTGGTTGACGTTGGTTGTGCTCTTTTTGGGTTGGCAGATTAGCTGCGTTTTGGGTGGGTCGGTGCATCGCCCGCTCGCTTTCTTTGTTATGTGGCTTTGTGCTTGCTGGCTTGCTTGGTGAGTTTTCCTTTGTCAAGTTTGTTTTGCTTGGTTCCCCTTCTGCACTGGAGCGCACTAATCTCAGGAAATGAACCTGCATGAGCCGCGAGTATGTGTGGTTCCCCCTTTGTGTCCAGTGAGCCGCAATCAAAACCGATTCGGGTAGATGAAGGTTAGTAAGGGACAATCCCAGCCATAAATATTTTTAATACCAGGTTTTGATTGTGACTCAAGTGGGCTCTTTTTTTTGCTTTGCAGACGCTGGGACCTCGGCGGTCACCGGCAGTCGCTCGGAGCTCAGGCACGCCGCAAACCATGGCGCCGCAGACGAGCCTAGTGAGGCACAAGCAGACGGGGGCCACCGTGGGAGAGGACGAGGCCTGGGCCACTGTTGAGGACGACCAAATGTCTGGGTGAATTATAACGACCTCACACCAGCTCACCCCACATGGTGGTTTATGTGGGGAATAGCCCCCTAACCATGGTGCAATATCATAATTCACCCAGAAATGTGCACCCCCCCAAGAAAAGAAGCCCAACAGCAACATCATGGGAGGTGTCCCTTGAATACTCACCGAATTCCTGGACCTTGTGCTTTTTGGGAAGACCCCTTGTGGGAAATCACAAGTTTCGGCTTTTGGTCAACTCGCTGGTTCTCTGCAGGGAATTTCGGTGTTTGGGAATGGCCTGGTATCTTTAAAGGAAAACGGCAGGTTCCTTCATTCCCCATCCATGGAACCAGCTGAAACACAAACCGAAGGAACGGTGGTCCCTTGGCCGAAGATCGCCAGGAAATGGAAGACCCCTTGTCCCCGCAGTTCTCCCGCCGAGGCGCATCTGGTGCATCTTTCTTTTTGACCGCCGGGGGGGGGGGGGGAGGGGGTGCGTAGTAAGGGACGCCCGTTTGGGTTTCGAAAAGGACCGCCAGCGGGTAATTACGAATATGTGTTTTGTAGCCAAACATATTGGGGGTACGGATATGCCTGAAGTTGGGATTGGTCTTTGTTTGGACATGGCCTGAGTCAGGACCAATGTTCCATGGCGAGTTCAATCAGGTGTTTGGTAACAGGTGCCACGGTCTCTGGGGTCATTTCGGCCGCAACCAGTGCTCGCAACCAATCCCAAGGGAAACAAGTGAACCAAGTTGCAGACTTGACTGACCTGGCCCAGAGCAAGTGTCCCAACTCACCCAACTTCCAGACATCTAGTGGCTAGTGCAACTTTTTGTTTGCACGCCGGGTCAACGGGGTGGTTGGATTTTGTGGGACATGTGGGTTGTCAAGAGTTCGATCCAGGAGGGTCGATTTGGCTGACTTGAGGCTTGCCCGGGATCAACAAAAATCATACCCCCAGACGATTCCATGGAAAACCTCCCGAACGGACCCCTTTGGAAGACTTGGTTCCGTTGGCAGATTCTGGGAGCTTCCATGTGTAGTTCAGCTGGTCCAAAAGGTGCCCAAATCACAAGGGAATCTCAACCTCCGATGGCCTTTCGTTTGCAAAGGGACTGCTAGATATGAACATTTGTCTAGTTCCAAGCTTTTTTCTTCGGACGGAGGTCTTTGCGTGTTCTATGCATCAAGCAACTCGCAAAGGTCCGCTGAAAGGAGAAATTCCTTGGCGTTGAGCCAGTGGGCTCAAAGAGCCTCCAGCGAAAAGCTGCTACGAGGAAGGGGGCAGTTGTTTTTCTTCTTTTTTCTCGACCCAACCCAAGGCTTTTGCGGATCTCCATTTCACCTCTTGGCTCATCCCCTGAAAATGTTGGGGCTCGACAAAAGGGGACATATTGTAGCGGAAGTAACCCCTGTTACCTCAAGTATGTAGCTGTTTTTCAAGGAAACACGCTGACTAAATATGTTGAACATCCAAGCATAAGTCATCCAGCAACCTGGGCGTTATGTAAGCTAAGTGTGTTTGTTGAATCGTGTTACTGTTGAGTTTGCGCTGTAGGTTGCAAGGGTTGTATTTGTGTTCGCTTTTCCATGCGCGGGAACAACAACATAGGTGCGTTGGCTTGCCTGTGTGTTTCCTCAAGTCGCTGTCTTCCCCACAACTGGTTGACCCTATCCCTTTCAAGCCCTGGAGGGCTTGCAGTTCGGGGAACCGCCAGGGGGCCGGTTTTAGTCCATGCTAACATTTACCAGGGTTCCATGCTAACCCATTGGGCACCCACAGCCACGTCCCCTGGTTTTCTCGGCGTGGCTTCAGAAACTGGGGGCACAGCGCTCGAAGCCTTCACGGACGACGTGAACCACGAGACGCAGGCGGAGACCGGAGAACGGGCTGAAGACGCAAATTGGGTGAAGCACAGCTCACTTCCTGAATTCCGTTTCGAACTTGAGTCACTTTTAGGGTTCGGACCCAAATAACAAGTTGGGTTACTTTTTTGGGCCAATCCACTCAGGAAGTGAGACTGAGAGCCTTTGTCTAAGTCAAACCTAGTGAAAAGCAGCAGGTGGACTGGTTCAACCAAGCGTTAAGAAACGAGATTCGTGCAGAAGGACAGAGCCTTTGCCATAGCCCATGGTAGAAGCATGACTAGGAGAGTGGCGTCTAAACGCATCCCTGTTTCAAGGTTCCAAAACGATATTTCTGAACGCGAAGAGGTGAGTTTCGCTCAACAGCACTGCCAGAGCTCCACCCATCAACATTGGAGCATGCGTCTTGAGCCGTTTTCGGCGAATCGATCGATGCCAAGCCTTTTGCGGGTCGCAACCTTGCGGGCCAGAGGAATCACGGCCAGGCGCCTTGGAAACGACAAGAACTAGGCCCCCCAGCGATTGGTGCCCGACCTCTCACCCGTTTCTGTTTTGGTTGGGAGGGGCAACCCCCTTCTAAAATAGACAAGACTGAAAAAAGTTGGTACCCTTCATTGGAACCTCGGCTAACTGGAGGACCTAGACAAGAATCGGCCGCGAAGGGCCTTCGCCGGAGCAAACCCCCCTGAGGCAGTGTTGGCGTCTGGGAAGAAAGGAAATGCCGGCGGCCGGACACATGGCCTACCATCTCTGCATCCGCAACATCTGTCTCTGAAAACGGATTCTGCATGGGACGGCCACCCAAAAAGATTGGATGCCGACCATCTCTGCCCGTCTTCCTGTCTCTAACCGGATTCCCGGATTCTGCATGGGACGGCCACCGCAGATTTTGGATGCCGGGCAGGTCATCTCCATCGCCTTCCGCATCTGGCTCATCCGCAACGTGGATCTGGTCAAGGCCACCTTCGAGTGCAAGTTCCGGGTCTTTCTGGCGCCCAGCCCGGCAAAAAGCGTGTGGGAAGCGGACGAAGGGGGGGGGTGGCAAAGCGTAGGCTCACGTTTGTGTGTGTAGCTGCCCTAGAAATTGTGTGTTTGTATTGTTTGCTTGGTTGTGTGCTTGTTTTGGCTTGTGTGCTTGTTTGTTTGCTTGGTTGTTTGTGTGCGTGTTTGTTTGTTTGTTTGTTTGTTTGTTTGTTTTTTTAGGCCATGCACTTTTGTTTGATTTGGGGATGGCTGTCAACGCCAGAGTCCCTTGGCTCGTTTCCTGAGCCTACCACTTGCATCGGCATTGGTTTGCTCAGCATGGCACCATAGACTCCGAAATTTAGCACTTAATTAAGCCAACCACAAGCGTATAGTTCAGGGCCATGAGTTATCAGTTTGTTTCTCTTTGCGTTGTGCGGCAATGTTGCTTGTGGCCAGGAAGCAACATGGGCAGTTGGGAAATTGGCACAAAACCACAGGAAGCGAAAGGGAATCCACCAATTTGGGTTGGCGTTCCCATTTTTTAGACAGTTGCTTTCTAATCTGGGTAAGATGGAAGATGATACTTAAGATGATGACTGCTCGCACGTTTCCAGCAATGGACCAAGGCAAAAGGCTTATCCATCCATGTCCTCCGAAGTTATGTGGATCATTTCAATTTGGCCGGAAGCTGGACCTGATTTAGGTTTGCAATATGAGAAGCCGTTTGTATTGGCCTGGCTGCTTCAAAACTGCCATCCGCCGACTCGCGGTTGCAAAGAGAACAGCTGTGTCAGTTCGGGCGTTTGTCCATTGGATGAGATGCAACATGAGACGCACACACACACACAAATTGCTTTCTGGCTGGCTCGAAGCGTTGCATACATGTCTGCGAGCCAGATCATCAAATGAACAACCAACAAACTGTCCCAGGTACTTCGGTATCGGTTTATGCAGGACCATTCTTGGTGTTGCCATTTCAGGGGTATGGATTTAGAGTCTGGAGCATAGGTGTCCTTTTGATCGCTTTGTTGTGATAAACAATGATGGGTTTCATGGTTTAGATTGTTATTATAAACCATTTCCCAGGGAACCCCAATATTTTATGGTTTCCCCTGCTGGTTGTAACGGGAGTTTATCACTACTGAAATGATGTTTTTCTGTTCTAGGGACTTGAGCATTGTTTGCGAAAGGTCACCTTTGCCCGGAGCTTTTCAGCCTTTAGGTGTTTAGTGGTAGTTTCCATTTAATCCACTAGTTAGTCACTTTTGGCGGATCGGAAAACGGGCAGCCCAGTTTGGTCTACATCCCCAAGTTGTTTCCCTCGGAAAGCCGGACTCGTCTGAGGAATGGCTCGATGAAGCCGCCGTGGGCCTTGAGAAGGGCAAGAAGGCCGGCTCAGCGTGCCCTGTCCGCTTGGGTTTTGCTCCGCACATGAAAACCTCACATGACTCACGTCCTGAGCTCGTGGACTTGGAGAACGTTTGGGGTTCGCGCCATTTCAGCGGCTCTCTCAAGCTTTAGGGGCATCTTGCGGCGCATCAAGTCGGGAAAATAGCGTGAAGCAAGCAATGCGAGAATGAAAGAATGATTAACAACTAATTGAATTAATGATATGGAGTGAGATATGAACATACATGAATGAATTCAATGACCACATGAAATAAATGAATGAACGAATGCATCAAATGAATGAATGAAATGCATCACACAACGTACCAACCCGACATTCGATCAACAAGCAAACACAATCAAACAGTGAAGCAATCAAACAGTCAATCAGTCAAGCAGTCAGTCAATCAGTCAATCAATCTATCATTCAGTCAGTCAGTCAGTCAGTCAGTCGGTCGGACAATCAAACACACTATGAAGCAAACCCGCAAACAAACAAACACAGAAACAAACAAGCAAACAAACAACCAAACACACAAGCAAGCAAACAATTAAGCAAACACACAAACAAACAAACAAACAAACAATCAAACAAACAAACAAAAACAAAACACAAAAAATCAACACACAAACAAACAAACAAACAAACAAACAAACAAACAAACAAACAAACAAACAAACAAACAAACCCAACAAAAAACGAACCATGAAGCAAGCAAGCTACCAATCAATCAATCAATCAACCAACCATTCAGCCAATTTTTCTTTCTCTCTAGCTACAACACATCAATTGACACATTGGACATGAGTAAGTTGCCCTCGGTCAGCCTCAATATAGTTCTATGGTTTAATCAGTCCCGTATCGAAACCAACACTCATCTTGCGAATCAGTCAATCCATCAAACGCACAATCAGCATGTTTTAGAGCCCATGAATCAATCAGGCACTCGCTCAATAAATCAATCAATCAACCAGTCAATCGATCAGCCGATCACTTAGGCGATACTCCAACCAACCAACCAACTAACCAACCCGGCCGGCCAACCAACCAACCAACCAACCCACCCACCCACCCACCCACCAACCAACCAACCCAACTGAACCCAACCCAACCCAACAACCCACCAACCCACCCACCCACCCACCAACCAACCAACCCAACTGAACCCAACCCAACCCAACAACCCACCAACCCACCCACCCACCCACGAACGAACGAACGAACGAACGAACGAACGAACCAACCAACCAACCAACCAACCAACCAACCAACCAACCAACCAATAAAACCACTTGATCAATTCAACCCGTGCAACTGAAACAAAGCAAGCAGACGCCTAGGCAAGCAAGGGAACATTGAACAAAACACACCGACAATGCGAAGACACGGCCAAACCCAAGCACAGTATGGGGTTCTGCAGTCCGTTGGTTTCCTAGTTCGTCCATGTGCTTGCGGTGTTGTGTTGGTTTGAAGGGAATTAGCCATGACTCACAGGCTTTCAGCGTCACCAAAGCGGAGTTTGGTGCCTGTAGCTAAGTGTCAAAAGATGGATTCGGACACCCAACATGGTTTTCGGCTTCCCTTTGGTTTCCCGTAACAAAATATATATATATATATATATTTCTATCTATATATATATATAACCAAAAAACTTGAGGAACTCGGAACTCGGGCACCGAGCCTCGAAAAGAAACCAGCGAATTCGAGTCGCGGACGCGGGAGGCCAAAGAGCTGAAAGTGCCTTCGATCGCAATCACGCCACTTGGACTTGAATGCCGTGGCTTGAACTTCGAACGAAGCGGGTGCCCCCATTGGTTTTGTGGTTTTCAGTTTTGGTTTTGTTTTTAGATACTTTTTTATTTTGTTTGCTTTCAGTTTTTAGTTTTTTGTTTCTTGGATGAGTTTTGGGATTTGTGTTGGAACTTGTTCCGACTTGGACATTGGGGTCGCAGGTTGGTTTTCATTTCGCATCGGCAATCCTTAGTACTCACGTGTTTGGAATACCTTGGCATTTCTTATTGCCTCAAACTCATGTTTCAGAAGATGAGTTTGTCGCGGCTTCCAGCAGGTTGCCGGTCGGGCACCGTCTCGGCAACAAGATCTGAGTTGGGATTCCATCTCTGGTTTGAGGCGAGTTCTAGAGGGCGAGAAGTGCGGAGAAGCTCAAAGAAGTTGCAGGATGAACTAGATAGCCAAGTTGCGTTGTTTTTTTTCAGTCACTGTTGCTGGGTGTTGGGGTAAAGTGCATGGGGGAAAAACAACTAGCAACAGGCGATCCAGGCAATTGGAATTGGGGACTTTGTCTTGAAGGGTTGGACCTCCTTCCCAGAAGCAGCTTGTTTTGGATAAGTGCAGTTTCACGCGTTGCTCACTTCGACTTGGGAGGGGGGTGGCAACATGGTGACCCCTGCAGCGAGCCCTTTTGAAGGCGGCTCAATATCACGAAGAGTTGTGGCGCACTGTCCATCCAGTCCTCGGATTGATCGAGGCTCACATTGAGCCACCAGAAATAGTTGGTCGAACTTGGGTTTGCAAGTTTTCCCCAATTCGGGATCCTGTTTGGATGCAGCAAAAGCGGAAGTTTGAAAGGACACCAGCAAGTGCAACATGTTTTGTCGACTACGTTTGGAAGCGTCAGCATAGCAGTAGAGCCAGAGAAGCCGGTTGGCGAAGTTTGACAAGTGTCTTTATTAATGCTTCTCAGTCTTTATTTGTTTTGTTACTTCTTTCTTCTTTATCTTTTTGCCCCACTTTCTCTATCGCTTGCGCTTTCACTTTTTGATTGTTCGCGCCTGCCACGCAAATCTATACCTCGGTTGCCGAAGTGCCGCGCGCGTCACGCAAACCGATGTCGCGAAAAGTGCAGGCGTCCGTGCCAATTGGCCCCGGGTCAAGACTGTTCCGAAACCGATTCGAGGCCGTTCCGCGCACGTTCATGGGCCGTTTCGAGAGGCGTCGCGACCTGGGTAGCGTTAAGCCAGCTGGGGAAGCAAACACCCGCAGAGGGTTGCTCGTTTTTGCGATGTCTACTCCGGCGCCACACGCCCATGTTTGCTCGCAGCGTTCATTCTTTCTTCATTTGTCTGTATTTTATACAGACCTACCTTCAATTAGTGTCCGCAACACGGAAGTTCCTCGTAAACTTCCTTTGACAAGCGTTGCAAAGGCGTTTCCTGCTTCCCCCTACTGTCTCCCTTATGATCAGTTGACTGCCCTGGATTTCATGCGTCTTGAACCAACCGGAAGTGTCAGATTTACGAGAAGTGGAAAGGAGTATTTGTATGTTGACTTCCACACACCGACCTGGAAGTGTCGAAATGCAAGCGCGGTTGCCTGTCAGTTACCTGGTTACCTTTGAGCCATCCAAAGGGTGGCTCCCCATCTGATTTGCGTTTCTCAACCTTTGATCCTTAAACATGGTCTGCTTCCTTTCGGTGTTTCTAAAAAACCGCGAACACCAACCGATCCCTTGTTCGTCGGAGATCAGCCAAATCCACCCAGGAATGCGGTGCAGGCCGAAGTGCTCGACAGGAGGGAAGCGTGGCAAGCACCGGGTGCTCCGAGTCAGCAAATCCAGGCTTTCTGTAACTTGGTGGTTCCCAGCCACCCTGTAGCTTTTTAGGTTTTCTCGGTTGTTTCCATGACACCCACTAAAAGTTAAACACCTGTGGTGATTTATTGCACTAATTTCTGAAGGTCACAACCGGGCGAAAGGACCCCAAGATCAACTACAGATTGAGTCGAACGCTATTTGATCGAAACGCTATTTGATCTGTAACATCAAGTCCCAAGCCATGTCCTATGGCAAGTGCTATGCATAACACCCTTAAAACACTGGCCCATAGGTGTCTCTCTAAATTACAAAACTCCTTCAGCTGGTTGATTTTCTTTTGGTTCCCCTTTCAAACCACACCAAAACGAGGTCCATATGTTTGAGAAACACCATATATGGTACAGCGTTGCCAGCCCCCCCCCCCCCCCAACAATGGTCGTGGGTCAGACAAGTACCCCCCCCCCCCCGTGGTTGTGGTCCTGTGGTTGGGTTGTGGTGGTTTAGGGTTGGTTTAGAATTGGTTTAGGGTATATTTAGGGTGTATTTAGGGTTAGTTTAGGGTTGGTTTAGGGTTGGTTTATGTTGATTTAGGGTTGGTTTAGGGTTGGTTTAGGTTTAGAGGTGTACGGTTTAGGGTTTGGTTTAGGGTGTATTTAGGGTTGGTTTAGGGTTAGTTTAGGGTTGGTTTATGGTTGGTTGCGGGTTGGCTTGTCCTGGGGGTGGGGGTGCCGGGGTGTCGGGGTGCGAGTTCAGGGGGTCGGGGTGGGGGTTGGGACCGTAGGTGACAGGATCCGGGGGCTCGGGGTCTCGGGCCGGGGGGGGGGGTCCTGGGGGACCCATACCATCTGCTCTCGGGCCGGGGCGAGGGGGGGGGGTCCTGGAGTAGCAACACGGAACAAGAAACCATATATATATATATATATATATGGTCCCATGTTCCGTGTTGCTACCCCCCCCCCCCCTTTCATATGGTATGGGTCCCCCACCCCCCCCCCCCCGATCCCCGAGACCCCGAGCCCCCGATCCTGGCACCTACGGTCCCACCCCCACCCCGACCCCCTGAACTCCCCGGCACCCCACAACAAGCCAACCATAAACCAACCCTAAACTAACCAGAAACCAACCCTGAACTAACCCTAAACCAACCTTAAATACACCCGAAATACACCCTAAACCAAACCCTAAACAATAAACCCTAAACCTAAAACAACCCTAAACCAATCCTAAATTAACATAAACCAACCCTAAACTAGTCCTAAATCCACCCTAAACCAAACCCTGAACCATAAACCCTAAACCAAAACCAACCCTAAACCAATCCTAACTAACCCTAAACTAAGCCTAAACGAACCATAAATACACCCTAAATACACCCTAAACCAATTCTAAACCAACCCTAAACCAACCCTAAACCACCACAACCCAACCACAGGACCACAACCACAGGGGGGGGGGGTACTTGTCTGACCCACGACCATTGGTGGGGGGGGGGCTGGCAACGCTGTACCATATATGTATATATATATATATTGAATCACCGGGTTAGCTTTGGAGACCAGATCTGACGCAGGAGCTCGGCTCCCGAAGTGGTGAACCCGGCCACCGGACACATCGCTGCCTGGGGCCTAGACTGGTGCATTGCTCGGAACAAAAAACGTCGGTTTGTCTCAAGGGGCCTCCAACATCGGTTTTTTCTTTGCCTGTAAAACGAAGCCCGGCAAAGACAGACCAAGTGGTGGACCAACAAAACATCTGGTTGCGGGTGGTTTCATTTGGAATCGGACCGAACAGGTATCTCTAGTTTTGACGTTTTGCTGGATGAAGCAGGTTGCAAGGACGCAAGGACCAAGTAGCTGCGTAATGTAACTTGAGAGCCATATATGATTGCTCCAGCTCTTCCTGTTGTAATGCTTTCGGCTGGGTAGAGATCGGTGCAAGGGTTCTTGTTAGATCCATGTTCAAGGCTGACGCCAGCCATATTAACAATCAAAGACCTCATACAGACACTCCATTGGCTCGAGCACGCGATGGATCTCTTGGTAGCAACGTTGCATCTCCTTCATGCAATGATTATGTATTTGTCTGTTTGTACTAGTTAGGGTCCCGTTTGGTTGTCAAAGGTGCACCAAGGCCAATTAATTCAGCAGTGATTCAATTGTGCATTTTGTTTGGTCCATTCAAAAAATAGCCTCCCTTCAACAATCATGGAAGCTCACAAGAACGTTTTGGAAGACTACTTGCCTTTTGGGGAAGCCCCCGGTCCACTTGCATGATTGTTGGAAAGAGGGTAAGTCACACGCTTTTTGTCAAGTGGGGTCGGGGTTGAGCTTTAAATAGCTTCGCCCATGCGCAGGTTCAGATGCTTTTCCGAGCGACGCTGCGCGCCGGCCTCAGGATGTGTTGTATAGTTTTAGGCAACGTATGGCTCAAAGTTTGGCGGATTTTTGTCCGCGAACCAAAGGGAAGCTGATCAATGAGCGGATTTTGATAAGAAACTGTCATGTTGGATGCTTTTGGTAAGAGCAACAACTGAAGCTGCTGCTACTTGTACAAGTACAGCCATAAGAGTATGTTGCTCATTCTTTTAAGCCTTGCAACATGCCAAGCTTTTGCCTGATTCAGGTTAGGCAATTGCTGTTTGTTTTGCAGTGGACGACTACATGATCGGTTCCAGATCACTGGCGGACAGCGGTTTGCCTTTGGCTCCAGTTGGCTTTCTACCAGAGATGAAGACCCTAGGAAGGGGGTCACACTTCCCTGGGCATCCACTGAAGTGAGTCGCAAGTTGGCTGTGGGTCAAACATGGGTACCCAAAATGAACCCTGGTAAATGGAACACATGACTAAACCAGACGGTCCTCTGCTGGTTTAATTTTGACCCACACCCAAACGACATCGAAATCCTCGGCCTGGTGTCCATTGGTTAGCATGTTGCGTCCCACTTGCAGGCGTCATAGTCGTGGGCACTTGCTTTGGACAGTGGATGTGGTAACACCTGCAATGCGCATGGGTTTGCCACATGCACAGGTTCATCGATTGCCCAATTGCTTACTTTGATTCAGGTCTTTGCAGGCAGGGGAGGATGTTGCCATCCAGAGAAGGATCTATGGAGTAGGTTTTAAGGATCTTAGTTTTTTTGTAGAGCTTGGCGCTTCTTGGGTCTAGGGTCACAGAAAATGAAGTTAGGGGAGGGCTTTCAAGTTCGCCTTTCGGGGTTTGGAGTTGTTCAAGTTTTGGGCTTTGTTGGATGCAGTTTGTTTTTTGTTTCTATTTCTCGGGATTCGTGCAGTCAAGGGTCTAGGCTTGTTTATGCGTAGGGGTATTTGTCTCTTTGCGGTTAGGGGGTTGGGGTAGCTGCACATGTAGCGGTCTGGACTTGGTGCTTGTTTTCCTTTTCCTCCCAGGCGGCAAAGGTATTATGCTGCTCATGGACTATCGTTTGGGGTTGACTGGGGGCAATCCATGGGCAGTGGCTGTTCTTACAGTCAGGTCTCATTTTGGCATGCAGCCAACTTGAGCCACAATCAAATCCCGGGTAGATGGAGGTTAGTCGGGGACACTCCCAACCACAAACAGCAGCGGATATCCGCCTTCCTGATTCTTCACATGGTTTTTGGGCGGACCGTTTTACTACCGAGTTTTGATTGTGACTCACTTGTGGATGTTTTGTGCCCGGACCAAAAGTGCTCAGGAATGGATCAGCAGGTCAGGCACTTCCCATTCGACTGCCAGTGGCTGGCGATCACCGTGTCTCTGAAAGACGCCTGGCGCGGTGCGGCGGTTCCCCCTCTTCTTTCGGGTAGACTTAGGATACATTTTGCATTTTGACAGTGACTCAAAGGGAAGCAAACAATAGAATATACATTCTGTAACCGGGCCTTAGTCTAATCATGTTCTCACTTCCTCAGTTCCTGCACCTTAGTCACCTTTTAGTGGCAAACAAGAACCTTGCGTACTTGTTTGGGCCCATCCACGGAAGCGAATCTTTCATTGGAACTCTTCACAGGGGAGAACATGTTATCCTAATCGACCAGATTTTAAGGGTTCTTTGTGCCACCCCATCAACATCTGATGCTCGATCCTCTCAGGTCCTCTCCCTTTTTGGCGAATAGGACAGCAATAGGCATGTTTTGCCGATCCACTCAAGAATTGATCACTTTTTTCTTAATACTGGGGCTGACCTCGAAGGGTGGTATGCGGCCACCCGTTTTTGTGTTTTTGGAAAGGCGACCAACTTGAGCCTGTGAAGGGAACGAGAACTGGAAATAGCTTCTGTAATGTAGAGCTTGTCTTTTTCATGTTTGGGGTCTGTTGGGGCGCAGACGGCCTTAGTCAGGGGGGTTGTGGGGAGTGCCAAAAACGGAGTAGGAAGAGGTCATTCTAACGAACAGTGGGTGACTGTAAAAGTAGTATTTTTGGCTGGCACTCGGCTGGAAGAAGGAATGTCTTTGATCACAGAGGGTTTATGAATCCACCAAATGGTACCTAATTGGAATGCATGGCCACTAGTGCCCATCTAAGGAAGAAGGTTGCGCTCGAAACCGCTCCTTCCTCTTCCAGTACTGCGAGGCTGCGTATGGGCGGATGCGTATACTTGCCGATGTGTTTCCCAGAGCCTCATCCGACTAGTCCCAGAAACGTCTACAAACCGATTAGTGTGGTCGAACAAGAACCTGGTCACTTGAGCGGAGCAGTAGAACACGTTTGTTCTATTGAAGAGCCTCAAAGCAATCTTGGTTCTTTTGGGTGAGTGGCAGATAAAGCCAGTTGGCCCTCCCAAACAGCCAAGGTGTTCCTCTGTCTCTGTTTAGCCTTCTTGTCAGCTTCTGCGTGTTGACAGAGGTACAGGCCGCCTGACAACATACTTCTTTTTGCCTAATCCCTTGTCTGCCAGTGTTACCTACACTGGTTGCAGTAGGAATTCGAAAAGCTCATACACAGCCTACTGTAACAGCCTACTGTAAGATTACTCCCTTCAACAGCGCACGCGCAATGGTATGAGCTTGTACAGCAAAAGCCGGAAGTGTGCGGTAGGCGATCGGAAGAAGAAGCTTAGCTTTTCCGGGTGTCTGCAAATGAGAGAGCTGGCTGCCAAATGAGACCGTTTGCCAGTTAGATTCCAATGTGATCGAGCCGAAGGGGATCAATTTGTCGACTCTTCAATACCTTCCATTTGCTTAAGAATATGTGTTATGTTCCCTTGTTGGTTTTAAAGGGAATATATCACTACTGGAAACACTTTTTATTTTTCCCATGAGGCTTAAGCAAATGGCAGATACGCGAGCCCTTCGCATTCTCTCCAGGGATCTTCTTCAGATGGCTCAAACCACCCAAAAAAATCGTGGTCCTCGCCCGGCAAAAGGAAGCAAGACATGAAGGGTCGACCCTTTCGGTGGTGACCGGACTCCCCCTTAGGGGAAGGGGTGCACAAGTGCAGCTATGATTGGGCCCACCGGCATTGTACTTTCAGGTGGACGAAGGACTTTCGCCCCTTGGCAAACGAGAACCGTTGGCTGAAGGGGGTTCAACTGCGAAAGGGAGTTCACCTTTCTGGATTGATGGCAAAACTAAGTTCCGATGGTTGTGTTTGCTTGTTGAGAGTCATACGGTTTTTTGTTGGATTCAGGAGTCAATGACTCTATGCTTGGTACTCATAGAGTGCCTCAACGAGTCACAGCCCGTCGGTGGATTTGCCTTTTTTTGTTTTGTGTTTGCATGTTTTCACATGTTTTGGGTGGATGCTTATTCACTTGGTGGAATCATAACCTAGCCTTTGGTTTCTGCATTTGGTGGATCCAAGCGCTTGAATTCACCCGCCTTGCGGGTGAAGGATCACTCGTAGCTTTTGGCGCCGGGCCCGGATTTTGCAACGGGTTTGCAGAGCAGAGACAAGTTGGGTTCAGAACCTGCATACCTGCATACAGCTCCCCCAAGCTAACATGGAAGCTTCCAGGGACCCTAGTCTGAGGGTAGAAGATGGTTTGGAGCTGCCTGGTGGACCTGGTTCAATTTGGGCCCAACGATTGCGGTTTTCCTTTTCGATTCCCTTAAGACCTACATGAAAAGGGTACCCTCAAAAACTGACAGACCCATATGGCCTATATTGGTTGCTGTCTCTCTTTCTTTTGTTTCTTTATTTCTTTCTTCTTCTTTTTGTTTCCTCTCTCTCTTTCTGCCTCTCTGGAGGCATCGAGGACTCGGGCCGAATCAAGCATGCTGATTCTTGCACATATTCTACCCTTGGATTGCCAAGTGAACCCACTGATGTTCCAAAGCAAGCCTTTCTTTCATGAGAGACTGAGTAAAGAATCTGCTCTTTCAACCATCGGTCCTCTCGCTGTTCAGTCAGTTTCTGCAATGCGATCCCCAAGTTGCAAGTGGGCCGATGCCAGGACCCGCATGCAGGTTCCAATCACCCACCATGTTGCTTTGGTGCATGTTGCCAAGGGATGTTAAGACTGAGTAACTTGTTGCCAACTAATGGGTGTTCCGTATTAAACCACGAAGAGTTAGTCACTTTTAGCAGGGGAGCAGAAAGCAACCGAGTTTGATTGTATTTGTCAAGGACAATCCAAGAGGATGTACTCATGCCCGGAGTTTCTGGACTTTGTTCATTTTTCGGGAAGACCACTTTAGTGGTAAGCAACAAACATAGTTGTTTTTTGGCCCAGCCGCTCAGGAAGTGAGTGTGTCATCGTTTCATGTTTGGCAAATCTACCACGACACCGGGCAGCCTTTGGGGCAACGGGCTCAAAACCCAGACTTTCGGTGCCGGAGCGGCTTCGGCTTGACGCATTGTGCCTTGTGTCTCCAAAGCTATTTTATACAGGGACATGAGACTAAAACATGAGAGAGAGAGAGAGTCCAATTCAAGAATGTAAAGATAATACGTACTTGTGCAGACTTTAAACAAAAATAACAGAGTAAACTATGAATATATATATATATATATACATGTATCAATATTTATATATGTATAGTAATATATATATATATATTGACACACGTATATGTGTGTACATGTGGGCCCAGTTGCAGTTGCTGAGGCTGGATGAGTGGTTCGTTTGCCCGGACCCCGCCTTCAGCACCCTGACCAAGCAGTCCGCTCCGAGTATCCAGGACACAGCGCCCTGGAAGGAACGTTTGTGTGGAGAGGGCTGCAGCGGTGGACCATATGGGTCGGTCCTTTTTTGGGGAAGCCTTTTTTGGTTGGTGACAACAAAGGAGGAATGAGGCGCTTTTTTTGGGGGAACCCTTTTGGTTGGTGACAATGTGGGTATATGAGCCACAGTCAAAACCCGGGTAGATGAAGGTTAGGTGCAGTCCCAGCCAGAAATAGTTTCGGAATTCCCTTCTTAATTCTTGAAGCATGGTTCTGGGTTCACCATTTTTGTACAGGGTTTTGATTATGACTCAGATGGGTATGGGTCAAAATGCAACCACCAGGAATCGGACCGCAGGTTGACATGTCCTTGGTTCCGTTTACCAGGGCTATCCATGTAGGGTACCTATTTTTGACCCACAGCCATATGGGTCGGTCCTTGTTCTGGGAAGCTTTTTTTGGTTGGTGACAACAAAGGACACCAACTTTGCTGTGGAATGAGGCGCTTTTTGTTGGGAACCCTTTTTGGTTGGTGACAAAAAAAATGACACCAAAAGGAAGAACACCCATTTGAAAGGACCCCTGAAGCAAGACGAACCCATTTGGTTGTGGTTGTCAACAATGAGGTTACCCCCCAAAATGGGTTGCCCCGATCGGTAAATTTAAATTGAACCATGGACTAAAACATTCGGTGCCCGAGTGGTCTAATTTCGACCCAAAGGTGGCAAAGAAGGGGACTCGAAAAAGGATGGTTTTCCTTTCGGCGTCCTTCAAAGATGAAAAGGGTACCTTGAAAACAGCTGGTTCACCAACACCTATTTTTGGGGAGAATAGCGTAGAATAGCGTGTGAAGGTCAATATACCGAAGGATGCACCTGACCAGACTCATGCACGTTGCACCCACATCCACAGATCACTGATAGCGAGCTTGGGGCTTGAGAAGCGATTCATTCCAGCAGCCTGGGAATATTCACCAGAGCAGGTCCCAAAAAGTGGTCGTGACTTGTCAGGGGGCCCCTGTTTTTGTCCAAGCCCGTTATTTGAGCTTTATTTTAGCTGGGTTCAAAAATGGGTTGGGGTTGGGGAGAAACAGAACCTTTTGCGGCTCTTTGTTGCATGCATGGCACAGCTCAAGCAGTACCCGTTCCACCTTTCTGAGAGTTGGTTTTGCCCTTATCATCAACCAGCATTTGGGTGGTGGGTTCCCTTCAATGCCATCATTAAAACAAACAACCTGAGTTTCTTCATTAGAACAAAACCTGTGTCCATCAGTAGTACCAACCCTTCAAACCATGAATACCAACCCTCAAATCAAATGTTGGGTGTCCTCCTTCCCTTAGCGCGGCGGGAACGCAGCGATTTGTGCGATTGCGATTTGCGATTTCTGCGAGCCCAAGGTGAATCGCAGCGATTTGGGGAATAGTAGTTAGTTTGAGGGGATATGTGCTAAGCTTGGTTGGATATGGTTGGGTGTCGAAGCAGAAAACAATTTTCATCAGGGGAAGGCAAAATGGGTTTGGGAGCGATGTTTGCTTTTGTGATTGTGGTTTGGCTGGGTAGACAGAGAGGCGGCAGGTGCGGCAAGGCTCTAGAAACGAATTTCGTCTTGGGAAAATGGGTTTGGGAGTGTTCCCTTTAGACGCAAAAGCTTGTGGCTTCAGATATCACTTTTGGCCCTTTCCCGTGCAGAGAAAGCAAGGCAATGTCAAAACCAATGCTTTCTGCGTTTCGCAATCAGAGCCCCTAAGCAGCGATTCAAAGCTAGCGATTTCAAATCGCTGCGTTTGCGATTCCCTGCTTTTAACCCACAGCGAGTTGAAAACGCAGTGATTTGCGATTGCGAGTTTGCCTCGCTAAGCTCCTTCCTCTACAGACTAACATGGAGCCCCAAAAACCACCATGTGTTTGGAGGACTTTGTTTGGGTATTTTCCCCCCCGTTGGGTTCCTTCCGTTAGTTCGTAGGGTAATGTTGACCCCGGAGTAAAATAAACCCGTCCCGTTATTAGGGGGGTGTTCCCTCCAAAAGTAAAGTGGTCTGGATCCCCACTAAAAGGGGACACCCCCGATCAAAATCAACCAGGGGTTTATAGAACGATGGTTGAAACGAATGGAGAATCAACCCTTAGAGGATTGTTTCCGGGCCACGTCTTCGCTGCAGGTGATGTGCGGGTTGCTGATCCGCAGAGCCTCGCGCTACTATGCCCCGCGCTCGAGGTTCTGAGGTTGGGCTCTGTGAAGCCATCCGTTGCGACCAGTGGCTTCCAGCCTTTCCTTGTTTAAGCTTTCTTTTGCAGGGCTCCTTAAAAGATACATTTTGCAACCATTTGAAACATGGCTTTTTCCACCAAAATAAAGGGAAACCACCATTTACAAGGCAATGTTCAGGTGTATAATGTAAGGATCCCTGTTTTGGGAAGGGTTCCAGTGTAAGCTCAACCAAGCCAAGAAAGATGCATCCTTTGTTTTGCACGGACATCTACTGGAAATCTGAGAGAATCAGACTGTTGCTTTTTAGAACTTAGATCGGGGTGTGTAACCACTAACAACTTGAAACTGCAGGTGGTTGGCCTAATCCCTTTCGTTTGAAACAGGCGCACTCTTTCAGGGGACAGCTTGAAAACCGGAACACACATGAATCACGAAGCCAGCCCTTGGATGTCCCATGTCGCTAACAGTCGTACTCATTTGGGTACTTTGATCTTTCGAGCAGCATCAGCAACAAGGATACTCAGCTTCTCATGCCCAGAGCGAATTCGAAAATTTAGTCGCTCAGTCCGGACCTTTTGGGTGCTGAAGGCTGACTGTTCCCAAACGGGGTCCAGTTGAAATCCCAGCGGTCGTTTTGTCCTTTGGTCGTCTGTTTACGCATCTTGCTTTGGGTACACCAGTGGCAACTGGATGAGTCGTGTTTACTGAGTTTACGGTGCTATCCCACAGTTTGGCCCAAGATTCGTGTATCACGAGCTTTCGTTGCATGTTGCTTCTATCAAGCCGTTAGACACTGTGTGCGCTCAGTGAGAAGAGGGATGACAGAGGGGATGATCAAGTGTTGTTCGCAATGTGTTATCACTCACTTCCTGAATTCCTGGACTTTACTCTTTTTGGGTAGACCATTTCAGTGGTAAGCAAAAAGTGTGGACTTTTTCGGACCAATCATGATTGCACAACACTTCAATCATGACATTCTTCAAGATTCAGGATTCAGGCACCCCACAGCTTGCCCTTCCGGTTGAAACGAACAGAGAAGCCATTACCGTGCTTCAAACCATCAATCCAAAAAGGACCTAGAGGAAAGGTTCCCACATGTTTCCAGGCAACCGGGACAATCACTGGTGTTGTGACATGTGATCCCTCCTTTTCTGAATGATGAGAAGACCCGGTTTGGAAGCCGTGCATTCGTCTTCTCGCTTGTCAGCTGCAGCCTCTGCTTGTTTGGAGATCCACGGCCTGCAAGATACACATCCCTTGACAAGCGCAGAGGCGTACGCCGGTTTCAGTTGTGGTTGGTAGGTTGCCTAGGTCTCCCAGCTAGGTGCCCTTTCTCACCGTTTCCTTTTTTGGTTGGGAGGGTTCACCTACTAAAATAGACAGAGAAAAGGGTACCCTGATTCTATTCTCGGCGAACTGGACCTAGTTCTGATTTTTCTTGCTCGCCTGCAGGAAGCGCGGGGACCATGGTGATCAGCGCCCTTGAATGAACATGCTCCCCAGCAAAGGTCTGATCCTTTAAGGGACCTCGCTTGAATCCTTCGAGAGTGATATGCCTGTTTGGTGCAAAAAGCCAATCACCATGGAACCAATCATTGTAGCTCCCCTATACTAGAGATGGGCCCACTGGCCACAGAGAGAGGGAGAGAGAGAGAGAGCGAACGAGATCGTGCCAGCTTTTGGCCCAAGGTTGTCAATATCATGCTGATGCTCGGCCTGATCTCGTCCATTGCTTTTGCCATCTACACGGCCGGGTTTTTGCGTTTGAGCGCCACACCCCCACACCCCCACCCCCCCACACCCCCACACCCCCACACCCCCACACCCCCACACCCCCACACCCCCACACCCCCACACCCCCATAGTTGTATCACAAAGTTTAATACCTTTCTTGGCCCACTCAGGAAGTGACGATCCGATATGTGCTCTAAAGCTTGGAGTTTTCGAGGGAGAGGGGTCGCTTTACTTCCACTTGCTTAAGAGTATGTTTATTACATTCCCTTGTCGGCTTTAAAGGGAAATTATGGCCACTGGAAGTATGTTTTTTGTTTTTGTTTTCATGGCTTAAGCAAATGGAAGCTCAGCGACAAAAACCGCATCATGCCCCTTCGTTTGGGGCCGCGGTGCATGGGAGCTCTCCGGCGCCAGGTGCATGTGAGCCTTTTCTGGGAGCGAGCGGAGGCGGATCTGGGGTGGGCTGAAGAAATGGCTGTGGGTCAAAACCCAGGAAACCCTTGGTGAACATCAAAATAGGTGGTACATGGGTGTTCATCCGCCCCAAAATGGAGGCATAGGTCATTGACCCATGGCCAAATAGGACTCGTTTCTAACATGGGTTCCCTGTTTGTGGCGGGCGCGATTTGTTTGCTTTTGAACGCCCTGTTTGTGGCATACTCAAATAGGCTTGCACATGCTTGGAAATCAAACTTGGAAGCATCCGCTTCGGACAGTTGCTTTTGGCACTACCGGGGGGGGGGGTGGGGGCACACTGCCACCAGTTCGACATCAGGTCTTCCTCGGCATCTTCCCGCTGATTGTCATCTTCAAGATGTCGGCCCAAGCAAAGCTGCGGCGACCTCAGGATTGGAGCTTCCGAGCGCAAAGGGTGAAGTGGGGCTCGAAACAAGAAGTTGCCATTGGATCCCAGAGTGTCTAAAGCACTGATAGGTTGCGAGGTAACCGGCCCACAGTTTGACCGTTGAGAGCTTTCTCAGGATCCCAAGGATTTGCTGGTTGGATCGCTGTTGAACCCAGGAAGTGCAGAGACCTGAGCTCCAGGTTTGCCGGAGCAACGCGAAGCTTGGGACGTAGTCAGGACATAGCCCTGAAGAGGATGTCAAGGACAAGAGGCTGAAAACATGCGAATCTTGGCAATCTTGGAACGCTGGAGACATTTTCATTCAAACAAAAACGCGGAGTAGCGACCACGACTGGGGATGGCCAAGCAATGTGCTCTTCTTCATTGTGTTCTTCATTGGGATCAGACTTAGTCTTTGCGTACCATTGTCTAAATGCTTGATCACATTGTTGTTGTTGTTGTTGTTGTTGTTGTTGTTGTTGTTGTTGTTGTTGTTGTTGTTGTTGTTGTTGTTGTTGTTGTTGTTGTTGTTGTTGTTGTTGTTGTTGTTGTTGTTGTTGGTGGTGGTGGTGGTGGTGGTGGTGGTGGTGGTGGTGGTGTTGTTGTTGTTGGTGTTTTTGGTGTTGTTCTTTTTATGACGGAACTTTCGTGACAGCACTGGCTTCTTTCTCGTCCTGATGGATTCTGGCCGACCTCAAATAAGGTCGAGGCTCCTCCTGGGACAGGGCCAAATTACCTTGTGGCTCGTTGCAGAACGGCGCAGCAGCTCGAGCAACAATTGTAATAAGTCTTTCAAGAGCAACTGTCAGACAATCCTAGCCCTCTGACTGATTGATAGCGTGAAAATGAACATACACAACAGAATTGTTTCGGGCCCAAAGACACTTGACACGAATAGACAGGACCTCAGGACCTCAGGACCAAGTGGGAGCAGTGCAACAACATTGGGAAGAACCATCAACTCAGAGGTGCATTTTGCTTGGATGTTAGGACTTTAACTGCTTGCCAACTAATGCGTTTTCCATTAAACCACTAAAAGTTAAACTTTTAGCAGAGGGGAGCAGCAAGCAACCGAGAAACTGTTGCATGCTTGCCTTTGTGAGGTTCAAGAGTCGTGGGTCCTGTCGTGCTTTAGGCCGAGAGTGGGCTACTCAACGAAGCATCTCGGCATCTGCCAGGCATGGCGAAACAGAATTCCTTCTGTTGACTTGCTGCAAAAGACTACACGACCAAGCGCGAAAATCGCAAAAAGCGCAAACTCGCTTCCTGAGTTCCTGGACTTTATAGTTTTTGGGAAGACCATGTTGGTGGTAATACATAAGTTAAAAGTGCTTTTGGGCCATCCACTGGGGAAATGGGCAAATATTGGCAGGCGCGGCGCACAACCCTCATAATCCCAAGAGAGATGGCTTCGAAACGTGGCGTTTCCTTTGAGGGTTGCTGCCGGAAGCATCCTCTGTATTTACTCGAGGAAGTCTGTTGACGAGACAGTTGGCTGAGTTTTGTAGGATGGCACGACTAGGATGGCACGACATTTGGTCTCGTATGGACAAGTCGCAAGTGTATTTCATGTGCTGAACACTCGTGTACGGTGTGATTCTCTTAAAAGAGAGCCGCAAGGGCACGGAATGTTGGTTTTTCAGACCCCTTTTGGCACCTGACCTAATGTCAGCAACGCCCGAACAAGTGTGCCTGCCTGTTCAGTGAGAGTGAGAAGTGTTGCTCCCTGATTTTCGGATGATTACAAGAGATTACGCAGTCTCCAGCAGGAAACATGAGCTACGAAGATTGAGCTTGAGTCCTTGCGAATGGGAGCTTTGCCGAACGAGAAATCGTGCGGGGTTCGTAAGCCTCAAAGACTACTGGGCAAGGTGGGCGATTTGTTTGGGACCAAAGAAGCAAAGTGCTGCCTGGGGTAGACTTAGGATACATTTGTTACATTTTACCAGTCAAAGGGACGCAAGCAATAGAATATACATTCTAAGGGCCTTGGTCTAATCATGTTGCTCCTTTTCCCCTGACCACTGGGCAAGCAAGGGGTGCTTCTTGCTATCGGTGCTTGAATTGCCCTGCAGGCCCTGGTCAAAGCACCCAGGAATCGAGTCAAAAGAGAAGCCCTGCAATGTTTTGCGTTCCAACCAAGGTCCCGGGTTTTTGTTCGCCCCTTTTCGGGCGAGACCATGACACCGGCGCGTACCACCGTAGAGCACGGCTGAGGTTCGACGCATTTGCCACGGCCTGTCAGATGCTCTTCCTGGTGATCGTCATGGGATGCAGCTCAGCCCCAGATAGGACCACTGACTTGACCTGCCAACAGCAAGCATGAGCCCGATGTCGTCCAGCTTTGGCGCCGGCTACGTGGTAGGCTCTTGTCCAGGCATTGTTTGGCACATGGACCAAACAGCACCGATGCGAACAAGATTCTTAATGGTACATGTGACATGATCAACAGGATCCGATCTAGGCCAGAATTTGTTTGATCATTGGAATCAGAAGGTTTGGAGAGGCACTGCTGATCATCGGTTGTCAGCATTCCAAAAAGCTTCCAGTCTGCTGGGGACGACAATTCGAAGTCTCAAAGTACACAAGCACAGGAGCATCACAAGTCGCCCAAGCAAATACCCATTAATGCACGTCACAATGAGGATGGAAGGGACATTCGCCAATACTGAGCGAGTGAACATATCATGAAATTGCGTCCTGATATGGCGAGAATGACCAAGAGTGACAGCGAACCCATGAACGATTTGTTAACTCAAAGTACGCGTACTACAGCGCAGTTTGCGGTTGGTCGTTCGGCTGCCTTTAGGGACCGGCAAACCAGGATTCATTGGATGAATATGCAGTGTCTATACAAAGCAACCAGCTTGTCCCAGACCTGCAGCCTGGCTCCTCAAAAGGGCTCTTCAAATCTCTTGCCTTGGCCCTGGCGTCGAGGATGTAGAGGGTGGATGTCATGGCATGGCTTTTGTTGTGTGGTTGTTTGTTTGTTTGTTTGTTTGTTTGTTTGTTTGTGTGTTTCTTTGTTTCTTTGTTTCTTTGTTTCCGTGTTTCTTGATTTGTTTGTTTGTTTGTTTGTTTGTTTGTTTGTTCGTTGTTTGTCTGTTTGTTTGTTTGGTTGGTTGGTTTGCTTAGTTTGCTTGGTTGTTTGTGTCCTGTTGTTCTTTTTTGGTTGGTGTTGGTTTGCTGGTTTTGTTGATGACTTTCTTTTGTTGCCTTTCCGCTTTGTGCGTGCATTTGCTTGTGTGTTTGTTTGTTTGTGTGTTTGTTTCTTCGCTTGCTTGTGTGTTTGTTTGTTGGTTAGTTGGTCTGTTTGTTTGACTGCGGTCTTTGTTTTCCTTTTAGATTGCTTTATTTGTTTGTTTGCTTTTGTGTTTGTTTGATTGCGTGTTTGCTTTTTTTGTTTGTGCCAGTTCATTGGGTTGTTGCGTCGTAATTATTTGTTAGGCTGCTCGGTTGGTTGAATTTGCAATGTTGCGACTTTGTTTGTTTGTTCGTTTGGTTGGTTGTTTTTTTTGTTGGTTGTTGTTTGCGGGCTTCTTGCGTGCTTTTTGCTTGCCTGCCTGCCTGCCTGCCTGCCTGCCTGCTTGCTTGCTTGCTTGCTTGCTTGCTTGGTGAAGTCGGGGTACTTGGTAGATACCTCAGTCCCAGCGCCTTGCTTTCCTTTGGGGTCACTTTTTCCCTCCAACCAGCAACCACCAAAGTCTCGCGGAGGCCAGCGCCCCCCCCAAAAAAACGAGAAGCAACCGCCAAAAGCCCGCGGAGGTGAGGTTTTTCCTCCAAGAAGCAGCCACAAGCCAAGCCTTTGGTGTGTGTGCTTCTTGGTTTTCAGGCCCACCTAGGCTTTCCCGCGGTGCTTTCCGTTTGATCCAAGGTATGGCGGCCTCCTTCATCTCCAACCTGCCGCACTGGTTGAAGCCCTGCGACTCCTTCAGCGTGCAGGCAGGGGGGCCTATGTGCCTTGGGCACCCCGCGTAAAAGGTTGCTCACCTCTGGTAGGCTTCACTTGTTGGAGTTTCTGGACTTTAGTCTCATGGCTGGCCTTTGGTGCGACCGTATCACGCCTTCCTTATGGAAAGAAATGGCTTTTCCATTGACTCACTTCCTGTGGCTGGGCCAAACAAATTCTAAACCTTTACTTTCCCACTAAACCCTCGCGAACAAAGCACACCACTGCACGGAAACATCGGCCGTGTTGCTTTGCGATCGTGTAGCTTAATTTTTCCTTGAGGGTTGGCTTTGCTGTGAGCTCAGACCGGTGGCCCCCCCGAAGTTTTGAACACAGAAATCACGAGAAATCGCAGAATCGTGTTAACCCATTCATGAGAACTTCTTCGCAAATTGTCCAGGTACCGAGTCTTGTGAGAAATGAAAGCATTTGCAGCGCAGTTTGCTAAAGCTGAAGATGCATGTTGAATTGCAAGCTGAGGAGGCAACAGCAACAGAAAGAAAGGTGCGTGCTTGCGCAGATGCGTGTGTGTGTGTGTGGGTGGGTGTGGGTGTGGGTGTGGGTGTGGGTGTGGGTGTGGGTGTGTGGTATGTGTGTCTGTGTGTGCGTCTGGTGTGTGTGTGTGTGTGAGTGATTGTGTGTGTGAGTGATTGTGTGTGTGTGAGTGATTGTGTGTGTGTGTGTGAGTGATTGTGTGTGTGTGAGTGATTGTGTGTGTGTGCTTGTGTGTGCCCCACATCCTTTCTCAATGCGTCCTTTGACCTTAGGGGAAATCCAGAGCCCTTTCTTTTGCATGATTTCTGGGGAGCTTGCTCTTGTGTCGGGCAGGCCTTTGAGGGCGAAACCATGCTGGCAGACATCGAGCACTACTGCTGCTGCGCGCTGACCCTTTGGATGCAATGGTTTTCGGTCCCAGCCCGCGCGCTCGCTTGGTTCAGGGAAGATGTTTGGGTCTGTATTTTTTTGAGTGTCTACATTATCTTGTATGTTTCTGAAGTGACTCCAAAAGACAAACTATCCATTTCGGGTGTGGCTCAAATTTAACAGCTGGGGATACGCAGGTGTTCTTTATTCCCCAAACAGCGAAGCATTGGGGTTCTAACTTGAGGCATAGAGAATAGGAAAGTGTGACGCCGATTCCGGGGTCCTGTTTTCCGCTTGTCTTCCTGTCTCCCAGTCTCTCCGGTCAGATGCCAGATGCTGTGACGCTGGCTCCAGGGTCGTGTCTCCCGCTTGTCTCCCTGTGAGTCTCTGCGGTCAGATGCCAGATGCTGTGACGCGGGCTCCGGGGTCGTGTCTCGTGCTTGTCTCCCTGTGTCTGGATGCCAGATGCTGTGACGCTGGCTCCGGGGTTGTGTCTCCCGCTTGTCTCCCTGTGTCTCCCATCTCCCGTTTTTCGTGACGCTGGCTCCGGGGTCGTGTCTCCCGCTTGTCTCCCAGTCTCTGCAGTCGGATGCCAGATGCTGTGACGCTGGCTCCGGGGTCGTGTCTCCTGCTTGTCTCCCTGTGTCTCCCAGTCTCTGCGGTCGGATGCTAGCTGCTGTGACGTGTCTCCGCGGTCAGATGCCAGATGCTGTGACACTGTTGTGTCTCCCGCTGGCTGTTGTGTCTCCCGCTTGTCTCCCTGTGTCTCCCATCTCCCGTTTTTCGTGACGCTGGCTCCGGGGTCGTGTCTCCCTCCCAGTCTCTGCGGTCGGATGCCAGATGCTGTGACGCTGGCTCCGGGGGATGCGAGATGCTGTGACGCTGGCCCTGCGGTGACGCCAGCTGCGTGTCTGCCGGGACGTGTTTCCCGCTTGTCTCCCTGTGTCTCGCAGTCTCTGCGGTCAAAAGCCATGTCTCCCGCTTGTCTGTCTTCCCCAGTCTCTGCGGTCAGATGCCAGGTGCTGCGACTTGTCTCCCTGTGTCTCCCAGTCTCTGCAGTTGCTGCCAGCTGGCTGTTTTCCTGCTTACAGCCCTCAACAGGAAAAATGAAGTTCCCGGGCAAAACTAACTGAACCTGTTTCTTGCTTGACATCCAGTAACCGGCGTTCGGCTCCCTTCGGCTCCCTTCGGCTCCCTTCGGCTCCCTTCGGCTCACGTGGCAGCAGCTCGCAAGCGCAATTGAGAAGCATCAAGCTAGAAACATAGATTCGACAAGTCAGCAGGAACCACTTGCAACAATGTTTCGCAACGGGGAAAGGGCATGTCGCAGATTTTGCTGCTAGCCTGCGTGCAAAGGATGTGCCTCTCTCTTGGCCAAGCGCAGGTTTGCATCCTTGTGGAGCATCGTTGGGGATAGAAACAAGCAATGTCGAGCCTTAATTGTTTGTCGTTAAACAAACAAATCGTGACATCCGGCTGATTGCTTTGCTCAGGAAACTGAGCTGCTTTTTAGAAGCCAGTGTCGCACTTCTTGGTCAAGTGCAGGTTTGCATCCTTGTCTATGTTTCTCTCGATAAAAAACAAATATATAGTGACATCCGGCTGATTGCTTTTTGGAAGCCAGTCCCGCACAGCTGAGCTCTGTCGAGCCTTAAATGCTTGGTCAAGTGCAGGTTTTGCAGCCTTGTGGCGCATCAGCTGAACAACTACCGTGACATCCGGCTGATACTGAGCTGCTTTGTGGAAGCCAGCGCCGCACTTCTTGGTCAAGCGCAGGTTTGCATCCTTGTGGCGCACCAGCAGAGCCCTGTCGAGCCTTAAATGTGTCCATTTTGTTCTCGGTAGCCAAGAATACATCCGCCTGATTGCTTTGCTCACGATTCTGAGCTGCTTTTTGGAAGCCAGTGCCGCACTTCTTGGTCAAGTGCAAGTTTGCATCCTTGTGCGGCGCATCAGCAGAGCCCTGTCGAGCCTCAAATGTGTCTGTGTTCTCGACAAACAAATATTCTGGGACATCCGGCTGATTGCTTTGCTCAGGATACTGAGCTGCTTTTTGGAAGCCAGTGCCGCTTCTTGGTCAAGTGCAGGTTTGCATCCTTCTGGCGCATCAGCAGAGCCCAGCTAAGTGGCCGTAACTGACTGGTTTGCATCCTTGTGGCGCATCAGCAGCCCAGCCCGGCCAAGTGGCCAGAGGGCTTGTGCGGGGCAGCCACCGTCTAAGCCAAAATCGTATGAAGCGGCGCTGCAGGAAAGACCTAGCACTAGCGAGTTGCACTGGCAAGATGCCACTAGCAAAATGGCGCAAGCCAGTAGCACGAGCAAGATAGCGCTAGCGAGATGCACGAGCCAGTAGCGCTAGCCAGTGGCACTAGCAAGTAGCACCAGCAAGTGGCGCTAGAAGTTGCAGCGGCAAGCGCTGCGCGCGGAGAGCTTGCTCAGACAACTTGCTCATTGAAACTTGTTCAGAGAAACTTGCTGAGAGAACTTGCTCAAATAATTTGTGCCAAGAACTTGCTTGGAGAACTTGCTCAAAGCAACTCGCGCCAACAACTTGCTCAGAGGAGCTTGCGCAGAGAACTTGCTAGGATTACTTGGCTCATGCTTTCGGGCCACCCATCTTCTAGTCTCCTCTTGGTAGCATCACTGTAGTTCGAGCACCCTTTCTTGTTGGCAGTGCTGTTGTAAACCTTGCCTCCCATCTTGTTGCCAGTATTTAGCCCCTTCTCAGTTGGATAGCCATGTCGCCCGGCCAAAATCATATCCAGTCTTTTAGCTGGTCCTGCGACGCTTTTTCCTCATTGCAACCTATATAATCCAGTCCCACTGACAAACGCATTTTGCTGAAGCATTTCACACCTTCGTGATGGCAAGGTCGCAGCTTTGACGTATTTCGTTGCCTCCTGACAGAAGGGTTGAAAACAGATTTCTCACATATTCCGCAATATGGACGCTGCTGTTTTGCAGGTGTCCGAAAGTGCCCAGGGCTTGCAAGTGCGAGGGCTCAAGGGTTTTCATGGCGGGACGTCGTAAGGTGCCATTCTCTGCGGCACTAGCTTCCCTACAGTCTCTGGACCCATGGAAAACCAAAGGGTCAACGTGAGCTGTATTGCATGGCCCTTGTGCTAGCCTCCCACAGTGAGTATTTTTGGAAATTCGAGCAATTCCATTTCATTCTTGCAATCAACACTGAGGATTTTCTGGAGCTGCGCCGGGTGACAGAGGTGCGCGCCAAACGGGCACCTTTGCTGACGCTTGCTAATTTGGCGCGGCGTGTGTCTGCGTTGCTAGGCAAGGATGTCCCGGCCGCAACGCTACAAGGCGCAGTCTGCAAGTTTATGCAAGTGCTCTCTTGCTTTGCTTGTGGCAAGACCTTTAGCCGAGCTCGAGAAGAAGATAGCAACCAGAAGTCACATGTGTCCAGTCTCGGCCGCAGGCTGCTGAGACTGATGCGCAAGTTTCAGCAGAGTAGCGAGACGGCCACCAAATGCTGCGGTGATGGAAAAGTGCATTGAGTGTCCGTACTACGCAAGTTCCTTCGAAACTTCAGTTGATTAGTGCCAGGTGTTAGGTTGATTCACCGCGAATCCCCGGGGCCTTCACTCTCGAACATGGCGTTGACATAGAATTTTGTCCTCGAAGTCGATGAACAACATCGATGCTTTTACCCGGCCTCAACGAGATGGATGTACCCGATGTGTCCTCTTCCCAAAAAAGGGGATTTTCTGCAGGGACATACATGGACTGATTGTAACTATGTGTTGCTCACATAAGCTACACAAGTTCGCACCTTAGATGAAGGAGACAAGCCTTGTTTTGGGCTATGTTTTTTTGCTGTTTGGGGTCGAGGCTGGTGTAATTTCCATATACCAAAGCACCATTTTGGGGATTCCATCTGTTGAGCCACAGCCATTTTGGAGGCCCCCGCTTAGTCGTCCAGATCTGAGGATTGGACTGTGGCTGGCCTGGGTCCTGCGGCCGGGCCCTCGGGTTACTCCAAGCAACGGCCGCGCAGTCGGAGAGCCTCGTTGCCGCAGCAATGTCCTCGTTGGTCCTCAGAAACAGCTGGTGGTTGAAAAAAATCTAGGGTATCAATGGACAACTATGGATGAAAGGTGTGGAAGGTTGTGGGGCGGATTGGCGAACAAAAACTGATCAAAAGCTTCTGGTGTACCGGGGGATCCCCACTCTTTCCAGGTATCCTTCTTTTCAGGAAACCATCAAACACACAGCAGAAACAGCAGGTGTTTGAAAATAATTCTTGGAAATTGAAAGGTGTGGAAGGTTGCCGGGCGGATTGGCAGATATAAACTGATCAAACTTCTGGTATACCAGGGGATCCCCATGCTTTCCAGGAATCCTTCTTTTCAGGAAACCATCACACACCCAGCAGAAACAGCTGATGGTTGAAAATAATTCTAGGGGATTGAAAAGCGTGCAAGGTTGCCGGGCGGATTGGCAAATAACAACTGATCAAACTTCTGGTATACCAGGGGATCCCCATTTTTTCCAGAGATCATTCCTTTCAGCAAACCATCAAACACCCAGCAGACACAGCTGGTGATTGAAAAGAATTCTAGGGGATTGAAAGGTGTGGAAGGTTGCCGCGCGGATTGGCAAATATAAACTGATCAAACTTCTGGTATACCGGGGATCCCCATTCTTTCCAGGGATCCTTCTTTTCAGCAAACCATCAAACACCCAGCAGAAACAGCTGGTGTTTGAAAAGAACTCTAGGGGATTGAAAGGTGTGGAATTTGCCGGGCGGATTGGCAAATACAAACTGATCAAGCTTCTGGTATACCAGGGGATTTCCATGCTTTCCAGGGATCCTTCTTTTCAGGAAACCATCAAACATCCAGCAGAAACAGCTGGTGTTTTAAACGAATTCGAGGGGATTGAAAGGTGTGGAATTTGCCGCGCGGATTGGCAAATAAGCACCGATCAAATTCTGGTATACCAGGGGATCCCCATTCTTCCAGGGATCCTTCTTTTCACGAAACCATCAAACACCCAGCAGAAACAGCTGGTGTTTGAAAAGATTTCTAGCGGATTGAAAGGTGTGGAAGGTTGCCGCGCGGATTGGCAAATACAAACTGATCAAACTTCTGGTATATATACCAGGGGATCCCCATTCTTTTTAGGGATCCTTCTTTTCAGCAAACCATCAAACACCCAGGGGAAACAGCTGGTGTTTTAAAAGAATTCTAAGGGATTGAAAGGTGTGGAAGGTTGCCGGGCGGATTGGCAAATAAAAACTGCGCAAACTTCTGGATTACCACTAGAATTCTAGTGGTACTTTCCTCATTCTTTCCAGGGATCCTTATTTTCAGGAAACACCATCAAACACCCAGGGGAAACAGCTGCTTTTTGAAAAGACCGATGGTTGAAAAGAATGGGCAGTCAACCCCTTAGAACAATTACTCTACCCAACCCAACATGGAGTATACAACAACATTGTATATCCGCCATGTCATGGTATGTGATTCATTATTCTTTTTCATTCACTGTCACTACCTATCTAAATTCATACCTGCCTAGCTTCTCATTTGTGCGGCCCAGCAGGTCAAGCCCCAAGACAACCACAGAGAAGCAAAACTGGCGACCTCTCGGCAGCCCAATCACTTGCTTTCATTCTGCACTGCTTTACGGCTCAAACCCCTGGCTCGGAGCCATCTGAACAAATCGCATGCGGCTATCGACTGTACTTCATGGGGTTAACCGGTTTGATCCCCCATAAACCCCTAAACCTGCAACGGCTTCAACGTTGATAATTCGATTTAACTTGTACTTACCCTTGCAGCATCCTGGTTCAGCTTTCTCTAGGCAGTGATGGCCGCGCTAGTTCACTATCCTCCTTTTTATGTCACACCACAGGGACAAGCCACCGCATCACACTTGCCCTCCAGCTTTCCCACCTCCCCAACCTGTTTATCCATCCGCTTGGCTTGTTTCCCGTTCCAAACTCTTTCCCCGGAATCCCGGACCCATCAGAATTCAGTCGCGCGGAATTCGAGTATCCCTCAATTGCTGATTTGGGTCGCTGGGCTTTGACCCCTTGGTTCTAAGGGTAAATGGGAAACTACCCAAACCATCGGGCTCTAAATCATGGTTGTTGGGAAACATGTTGCTTATTTTTGCTTATTGTGGTTTAGTGGGATTGAAAATCCAACCACTGAACTTCTAAGCTTTGAATGTTTGCTCCCCTTCCGTCAACCAAGAAATCATTCCAATTCGACGGAAGCTGAACAAGTTTTGGTTTCTCTGAAGCCTTGGTTCTTGTGAAGGGCAAATGAGAAACCGCGAACACCACTCCACATCACCGGGCTCCAAATGCATGTGGCTCAAAAAACCGGAATTCCAAAATGGGTTGCCCTGGCAAGTGGAAACGACCAAAACCTGCGGTTTGCCCCTCCGATCGTTTAATTTTGAGCCACACCCAATCACCAACTCGAGCTGCAGAGTTTTGGTTTCGGAAGCTCCCGAGGTTCAGCTGGCAAGCCAGGCAGGCGCAAAGGCTCACGCCAGTGCAGAGCATGCAGAGCCGCGTGCCTGTGAAGCTGCAGGCGGGATCAAAAGACCTGTGACTCCGGTGCCGTTGCCCTCTTGTCTGGGGTAGACTTAGGATACATTTTACATTTTATCATATTTTATCAGTGACTTAAAGTGAAGCAAACAATAAGATATACATTCTATAACTGGGCCAAACTCTAATCATGTGGTGACATCATTTAGGAGGGGTTTTATGTCCCGTGAAGCCTGTGTTTAGTGAGAGCGGCTGAAACATACTCCCTCCCCTTCCCGTGTAGCTCGTTTCCACCTGGCTGACAGGTGAGTCCGTTCCCCGAAACATGGCCATGGTTCAGGCCTCGCCACCCAAATTTGGCGCCTCCCTGGGCAATCATGGAACTCATGGAAGGCGAATGCTGCATAGATGATTCTGGGTGAACTGGAGCTTGTCTAAATTGTTGTTTGCAAGCCTGTTCTGCAACACTTCATATTGTTTGACTCCTCAAACTTCTGGTTGCGGTTGGTGCCAAGTGGCATTGCGACATCACAGGAAATGTGTAGCTGATGTGAATCCCAGAGATTGAAGTTCCGCTGACCGGCCTGGATTGCCGAGCAAGACACAGGGTTCAACTCAATGTATCAAAGTTGACCCTTGGTTCGTCAGGGCTGCCCTTTGTCATTCGCAAGGTGTTTTTTGCCTTTGATCATGCGGGAATGAATCAACATGAAGGGAAACTTGAGACTTCATCTCCAGCAACTTTTGTGTCACAGAGAGAGAAACGGATTCCCTTGCAGTGCTTGCCGTTTTCGCCGGTTTTTCCTGGTTCAATCGTCTGCGTTTGTCCCAGGGCCAGAGCCGCGGTGATGGCTCCGGCAGCGCCAGCATGGAGGCGCCGACATATTGGTTGGTTGGCATCATGTGAAGGCAGTTTTGGCCTTACGGCAAGCCCAAGCCAACGCCGTCGGGTCTGGGGTGGGTCTTTGGAAATGATTTGATCATGTCTCTTTACAACCCCCCTGCACTTGGGGAGGTGGTTTTATGTTGTTATGTCGTCCTTGCGTCAATGGCCGTCTGAGAGGTCTTTGCCATTTTTTTGCAAATGCTTTGCTCCTGGAGTGAGATCATGTCTCGTTATACACCCCGGTGGTTTGTCGTTCTGTCCTCCACCTGGTCTCAATGGCATCCTCGTTGGAGCAGTGCAAGAGGGGCTCTTTGGGTTTCATGTCTCGTTTGGGGCTCGTCTCTGTACAGAAGGACCTTCCCGGATAAATGGTATGTTTGAAGCGGACATGTGGTGACTCGTGATACGGAGTGCTTGGGCAGGCAGTACTAGAGACGTGCCACAGGCACAAATACTAAATGAACTATTGGCTATTGTGGATGCGCTTTTCATGAAGCATAGCTGGCTGATGCGACTGAGAATTGAACAGATCCGTGGTTGATAAGCCAGTGATGTGTGGTTTTGGTGTTTGCTTTGTGTCAAAACTCTTCTACTACTACTACTACTACTACTACTACTACTACTACTACTACTACTACTACTACTACTACTAGCACTACCACTTCTACTACCACTACTAAAATGATTATTACTTGCAGTACAAACACCACCATCACCACCGTATATATATTCTACATACCGCTATGCGCCAAGGCCATTAGGCATGTTTCGAATCCTTGGCAGCTCTTTGCTTCGATAGACTCCAGAATCCAGAGCAGCTAATTGGCTCTGGTAATTTGGGACTTCCACGCGGGCGTATTACGTTGCTCAGCAAATGTTCCCCACCTTGCAGGCAAAAAGTATCACAGAGTGAATCAGAAATCACTTCTCACTTCCTGAGTTCATGGACTTCAAACTTTTTGGGAAGACCATGTCAGTGGCGCACAAAAAGTTCACGCCTTTTTTGGGCTATCAACTCAGGAGCACAGGTGTCCTTTTTGGTTGGTTTGCTTAAAAAACAGAGGGCAATTCCTGGTTTAGATGGGGTTAATGGCCCATTTACCAGGGAAACCCATCTATGTTCCAACAAACGGCCGATGAACTCAGGCGGCGTTTGAACAGTCCGACCGATTTCTGGCGATCGCAGGGCCTGGCCCCGAGCCTTTCTGTGGTCGCGGAGGAGGAGAGGAAGCGCCGGGAGCCCCAGACGGAGACAGACGTCGAGCTCGGCTGCTCAGAGGTTTTTTGCTCAGTCCAAAGCGAAGCGAGCGGATCTGACCTTTTGGTTTTCGCATTTTCCATTCTCTCGTTTTTCTTTTTCTTCCGCATGTTGGTCCATTTGTAGTAGAGGTGCCGAAAGGTTAACCTTGTAGTTCTGGGTCCTTCGGGCAGCTGAGAAAGGGCAAAGGTAAGAAAGGGTCACCTTGTTGGTGAAAAAACCGGTCAAACAAGGCGCCCCATTTAGAACTAGGATTCAACTCCCCATGAAAACCACCAATGGCTTTCCCAGAATTCTAGGGGTACCTTCCATTTCCATTCTTTCCAGGGATCCGAGTCTTTTCAGGAAACCATCAAAACCAAGGGGAAACAAATCCGGCTATTGAAAAGAACGATGGTTAAAAAGAATGGGGAATCAACCCCTAGACTTTTGGGGAAAAAACGGGTCAAAGGTAATCTCTGGAAAGAAGCAGTTTGCAGTGGCTCGCCTCGAGGCTATGCGTCAAGGCCAACCTTGGAACCTTGCAAATGGCTTGATTCGCGTTGGATGAGTGGTGCCCTTAAGTGGATAGATGGGTTCGACTCGTTGTGTCACAAATTGGTCAGGCTAATAAAAAGGACATGTTCAGTTGTTTAGGCGTTAAATCGTCCGAGCGAAGCCTTGGTCTGCCTTTTCTGTCTTGGCGGCAACAGTAGCTAGATGGCAGCAGCCAACCTCTTGCAGGTGAGAATCAAAAGGGTGTGGGTCAATATCAAACCACCAGGGGACCGCAGACTTTAGTCCATGTTTCCAGTTGCCAGGGTTCCATTTTGGGTACCTAATTTTGACCCACAGCCAGAAGTCGATTCACATGTTGCATGTTTTTCCCGGCCTGGCCTGAGCTTTGGATTTCGTCCAGCTCAGGCATCATCAAAGTCGCACCGAGTTCCGAGTTGCCCCGGTGAGTGAAGTTGCTATCTGCGGAGCGGCTCTTACCACTCCAAAGTGAGGAATCCTTGGGGGCTGGCTTTGGGCAGAATTGTCGCACGTGTCGAAACTGGCCACACCCAGTCCAATGGTTGGTTTAAAGCATTGCGTTTTGTAGTTTCGACCAGAGGGCTCCCGGTTCAACACATGGGTCCCGAAAAGCCAACTGGTGTTCGTTTTGAAATTCGACAAGAAGGCTCCCGGTTTCAAGAGCCGAATCAGCCCCTTTCAAACCCGCTCCGTGTTATCCAGTGCCATTTTGAACGTTGGCTCCCCAAAGAGGGTCACCATGTTGTCAACTCGGCACGTCACGAATGCGGCCAGGCAGCAGAGCGCGGCCGAGCCTCTTGGCGACCTTGGGCTTGGTTTCCGAGAAGTGAGGCCGGGCAAACACCAGCTTGGCTTGGTCTTAATATTGGGAACCCCCAAAATTAATGGTTTCCCTTTCCCTTGAATCCCACCAAAAACAGGTTTAGAGACACCCACTTGGCTGTGGTTCCTGTAAAGCCACGCTTTTTGGGAGACACCCATCCCCGATTTGGTGCTCCAGGAGACCAAGCAATTAAGCGCCCTTTTCGAAGCAGCTTTCCAGAAGGAACTTCGTGCTTGTGGGAGGATATGGCCGTGGTTGTCAAACCATTGCGATCCCATTTTGGGGATTGGGTGCACCACCCATTTTAGTCGGGAATTTAGTGGGGATTGGGATGTTCATGAGGGGTACAGAATTTTGACCCTTGGCCATATCGATTTAGGTTAATACTTCCTTTTTGTGCATCACTCCTCGAGCATGTCTCTATCTTAGGTCGACCTATCACAAAAGAGTCGACTGCTCCGATTGAATGGAAACCTCCAATCAGGAAACCACTATACTGTATACCATTTTATTGGGGGGGATAGTGACCAATCCCCAAAAATGAATGCCCCGCTTCTCTCTTGTCCGTGTGGGACTTGCCAGGACGGACTGTGCAGATGCAGAGCCTTCGAAGAAGTTTGCATTTGTCTAGGCGCGCTCCAGAGAGACACCTTGAGATCTTTGAAGACAACTCCATATGAGCGACTTGCTCAAAACCCAGGTAGATGAAGGTAAGGGGCAGTCCCAGCCAGAAATAGTTGTGGATGTCCGGCTTCTTAATTCTTGAAGCATGGTTCTGGGTAGACCATTTTAATACCGGGCTTTGATTGCGACTCCTTATGCAATGTCCCGCTGTGGCTACTCTAGGGACATGTTGCAAGTAGACTTGGAGCAGGCCTTATCCAGATGGTATAGGCGGATTTCAGCAGGAACTGGTAGATATTTGCAAAGAGGCACATTCAGTGCCAGTAGGCAGTCTCTGTTTACAAGCTTTGACTGGCGGAAGCGAGTGGATCATGCACAATCAACTTGGTCAATCGGCTGCAATGTGATTGGTTGTTTTTCTCGCTGTGTTTTGACATGTGCAACACGTGAGAGATCGTCTCGAGTTTTCTGCTTCGTATCCCCGCTTTCCACCAAAGGCTGCCGGCGCTCAGTGCATCGAATTGATAGACTGGAGGCTTCGAAATCCACAAAACCGCGGCCATTGGGAAGGTCACAGACGAACTTCAGATTCCAGGTCTGTCCTCCAAAGGTATTGGCAGGCTTTGCTTGGTATGCTACCGCAACATGTTTTGTGTGTTCAATCAGGCAATGGGCCAGTTGGATGGGTGAGACACACGAGCACCCACACCCACCCGCACCCAGGCATGCACGGGTGTATTCTTATTATATCAAGGGTATAGCAGATATTGTGTGTAATATGTATGCGCATGTATGAATCAATGCTCAACTGCCCATTGCCTGTTGATTCGTCACACGGTGAGAACAAAGGGTACATATCTAAATCTCTTTCGTGGACTTCCAGCGAGCTCCAGAGCGTTGCCATTTTTCAGGTGTTTGGCACCTCAAAGAGGGCCGGTTACACCTGCGGTTATGGACCTTCTGCAGTGCCCTGTTCGGCTTGCAATGTCCACAGATCGGGCCGCCGGCGACATTTCTGCGCGCCCTTGGGCAGGTCCTCTTGGCGAGATTTGCAGGTGTCAATGTTTGATATGTATGTTGCGTGTTTGTCTCTGTCTCACTTCGTATGTTCATGGACTTTTTTATACTTGTTGGGAAGTCCATTTGAGTGCATCACGGCCCCCTGTTCATTGTGTCGCCTTCTCCACACTTCTCTGCAAGATTGGATAGTAATAATCTGGGAGGAAGTGTGGACAGGACTCGCTGCATCTACTGCGCTTGAGTCTTGCTTATACCTGACGTCCACACAAGGCAGGATTTATTGACTCAACCTGAAGTGTCACTTCGTGGCCAGCCGGTCACGCTGAATGGCTATCATTCACTACGGATTTATGGACTTTGGAGGTGCTAACTGTTCGATCCGCTCACCCATGACGTTCATAACCGGTTTGAATGATTGCGCAAGCTTTAAAGCTTAATTGATCAATGAACCATTGAAACCTGCACTTGATCTTTTTCTCCGGAAACATACGATTAGACAGCTTGCAAAGTTGGATGGAAGTTGCAATTAATTTGAGCCAACATAGCACACTAAGTTAGATAGCTCGGAGACGCAGGTCCAGAGGCCTCCCTACCCCGGAAAAATGTCTCCACGAGTGTGTGTTTGCTGGTTTCCTTGGACAGGGTTGGCCATGTTGCGCGCTGGAATGTCATATTTGGTTGCTTGCAAAGTAGGGATCGGCCCGGTTTGATGGGCACTTGTTTGGTTTCCCTTGCAAGATCATCCAATTTCGGAAACGTCAACCTGGGGCAAGTTTGCAGCGTACTCTGGCCCGAGGCGTACCAGAGTCAAACACAGGGTGACTGTTTATGCCTTGCTATATTTACCTTGGGCAGATTCGTGCCTGCGTGTTTTTTTTTGATGGAGTCGCGAGCCGAGATGTCAAGCCCGAATTCGAAGCAATTTTGGAAATCAGGTCTCAGAATATTCATAAGTGAAGGGCTCTGAAAGTGGAAAGACCGAAAGACCCCTGTCCGATGCTCACTCGAGGTAAATTCAAAGATGAGCTGGCAATTCTCAGCAAGATTGAGATGTACACAAGCAAAGGAAGTGGAACACATTTGCAGCCTGTGAAGGTCACAGAGAGTGTTCAAGCTTTGCCAATTCTGCTTTCAGAGCCTCTTGCCTTCTCATGCCATAGGGGCTCGGTACACCAAACACGTACTCGCGCGAAGAAAAGCAAAGCCCGGCGATCCGTGGCCGTGTACATGTGGGTGTGTGTGTGTGTGTCAAAACCAGGACAGTGAATGTCTGGTTTTATCGGTGCTTCCCTTGAAACCTGTCGCATCCTGTTCCCAAGGTTGGGACTCGGTAAACCCTTCAAGGCAGTTTCGAGTGCGGAAACAATCGTGCAAGAGGTATGCTGATTCTGGGCTAGAAGCACAAGCGCTGATGACATTTTACATGGTAGCCCTTGGAATCTCAGACCAGAGAACATCCTACCAAAGACGGGACTGCCATTTCACGGAGGAAATGGTTACTGGTGTAGCTACTTAAATTGGTTCTTTGGACTGGCGGAGCGCTTTGGCTTGAGACAATCTTCCACTTGCCTGGGGGTCCCTGCTGAGCAGCAAGTAAACTCCTTTTTGGGCGATCGGGGATCGGATGTGTTGGTCGGGATCCAAATCTTCGGCGGTTCCATAGGGCTGATCAAACGGATACCCAGCGTTCCGGAAGCGCGTTTTCAGACTCAACTCTGCTTCGGGCATGGGGCCATCAGAGCCATCTCCGAGGCATGGAATTGCTGCACAAGTCCAACAAGCAGGCAACTGGGTAGACTTAGGATACATTTTACATTTTACCAGTGACTCAAAGGGACGCAAACAATAGAATATACATTCTATAACTGGGCCTTAGTCTAATCATGAAATGAGTGGCAATTACAAAGTCAGGCTGTTTTGGGCCAATCCTCTCAGGAAGTGAGATCCATCTTAAATCATCGGTTGGAAGAGTGAAATGAATGTCTCCAGTGGTTTCTTCGTTTGAGGCTAAGAAATGCCCTGTCCTTTGAAAGACTAGGGGGTTTTCTGAAAACCGGCTGCTTTTGAAGGAGGAGTCAACATGGAACCAAGCATGTTGAAGGCTTCAACTGATTCAAGCATGTTGAGGGCTTCAACTGATTCTCAGCTGCCATTTGATGGAACTTCTCGTCATCTCAAGTGAAGTTCAGAGCACAACTGCAGAGGCTTCAGCTTTGGGCTTCAATTTGCCTCCCCGTTCTGTGGAGCGTCAGGTGGCTAAGTTAATTTCAAAAGGGAACCATCGATCCAAAAGGTTGGCGGACATGAATCCCCACCTACTGTGAATGGACGAAATCCTGCACCACCAAAAGAAACCTAAAATCGCTTCTTCCACTGTAAATACCAACAAACAATGGTTTGTCATGGTTTTTAGGTGGTGCAGGATTTTGCCCCTGTCCCTTTGAACCTCCGTGAAGACTTTGGACGGTCCTGGGAGACTTGCAATCGAGTGACCCTGCCCACCCATTCTTATTTTTTTCAATCGAGCATCACCAAAATGGTGCCAGGTAAGTGTAGTAGATGGCTGACACGACTCCGTTGCATCCTGGCAACATATAAAAAGAGGGGCTGACAGTTTAGGAACCTGTTTCGAGAAGTGCCTGCCCATGTTGAGCTCTAAATGGGGGGGGCGATTTCAGGATGCTTTCCAGTCAGGACAACGAACATTAGGTTGGAAGAGGCCGGGGGCGGTGTTCCTTACCAAGAACACATCCCTTCGGCACATAGCTATACGGGTGCTCCGGTTTTTTTTTGCGGATACCCGTATTGTGTTTTGTGCAGTTTTAAGAAGGTACCCTCTTTCCAACAATCATGGAAGTGCACAAAGGGGTTCCCCAAAAGGAAAATAGTCTTCCAAAGCTCTCCTGTCAACTTCCATGATTGTTGGAGGGAGGGTAGCCAAAAGAAAAGCCACCGTTTTGGGGTCCTAAAAAGAAGAGATAACAATATTGAACAGCCCGTAGAGGAGACTTCTAAGGACGGGCGGCTCCAGGCGTGAAAAAAGCTGCGCACCCGAAATGGGGCGGGGTATGTCTTAGCGGCCCCCCAAATATCATTGCTTTCTTCTGGCTTCGTTAATTGAAAACGTCCAAATGAAGGTGCCTGTTTTGAGAAGTCACCTGAGTGCCAACTCAATGGTGCTCACGGAATCAAGCTTTAAGCAGGTGGAGTTCCTGTTTTTCAGACACAGCTTGCAAGTCCGTTCTAGGCTTGGAACGCAGAGTGTGCGGCTGGAGGAAATCTTGGGGGGATCTCCGTGCAATGCAATGTGTGAGGTTTTTTGGATATCGAGACCATCCACATATTAGCATGCACCTTTCTAAAGCACCTACCTAGACATCACCGCCTTGTGTGCAGCCAGTGTCTGAGTTCAGGAAAGTTTACATTTCAGTATGCGGCTTGTGTTTCACATGTATTGTGAATTGTCCCATGGCAACGGGACTAGACGTGGGTAGCAGATGGGAGCGTGACCACAGGACATCAAGGTTCTTGCAAGGATTTGGACTGTGCGCTGCCTTCACCTCGGAAATGATCGCACCTGGCTTTGCTGGCCTGAACCAGCAGTTTGCGCCACTGACAGTACCCGAATGTACACATCTCATATATATATATGTATTATAATAAACATGAATATAAATATATATATATATATACTGGTTACCCCCCGGACCTAGCTAGGATTCTAGCTTGTCAGCTGGGTGGTCCGATGTCCCCATGGCTCAAAGGATTCGACTCGCGAGGCCGGCTCAAAGGATTCCACCAAGGCTCGAAACGGGGGCGGCGGCGTTCGCGTGCGTTTCTTCGTTTCTTTGTCTTGCGTGTCATGTGGCTGCTGGTCCAAAATGGGGTAACCCCAAAATGGGTCAAGCCCTGCTAAATGGGTTCCCCATGACTAAAACAGGCGGTCCGGTTCCCCTGGTGGTTTAATTTTGACCCACACCCATGTGACACAATGTGACACGTGAAGCCGCGACGGCCCGGCTTACTTGTAGCGCAGGTTGCTGCGTTCGCGTTGGCAAGATGTGAATTGGCTCCATGCCCAAATGGCAAGGTTCCTCGGCGCACCTGGGGCAAACAGAGCACTTGTTGTTTACTTGCCTTCAATTCAGGAAGTGAGGCTGTCAGTGATGCGTTCTGGACGCCCTCGCGCTGAAACACGAATACAGAGGGGTCAACATGCTGAAGCTGAAGCGAGTTTGTTCTTTCTTCCCACTGTTCTGAACGCCTGCTTGGGCTTGCGTCGCTGCAGTGTATCAAGATGCGGTGAGCCACAGAGAGGTTCATGCCCTGACTTGTGCAATTGTGAAGCGACCAACCGTCCTCGGCACAGACATGTAATCACTTGGATGGTTTGCAAAGCTCTTGCGGAAGGAGGAAGTTCTTGTTCGCCCATGCATGTTGCACCAATCCATGAATTTCACCGCCGGAGTCCAGTCACCTGTTTAATTTGGGCCATATTCGCCACGTGCGGCCAAATCACCTGCTTCCCTTTTGGTTGAGAAACCACGAGCTGGGCATCACCCTGATCTTCCATTTGCTGAAGTATATGTTTAAATTTCCCCCTGTTGATTTCAAGCGGAATCTATCACCACTGGAAATATGCCCTGATGTTTCCTGGAGGTGATGTTTAACCGCTATTATGTAATTTTCCTCCTGTTGGTTTCTCTTTCGATTTCACACATTGTCTATGCCCGGGGACGCAAGCAATAGCGGTGATGTGTAACCAATATTGTTTACGGCACGACATCAACCACACGCGCCATGACTTGCAGTACCCGCTGGATCTGACTTTGCAGGACGAAGCGAACGCCAAAGGGCCCTGGCGCGCCGCCCACTCGGAGGGTGTGGGCCAGGTAACTCACTCCCTGAAATCCTGGCCTTGTTTTTTTGGGGTAGACTATTTCAGTGGTAAACAAAAAGTTCGGACCTTTGCTGACAAATCCACTCAGGAATTGTACAGCAGTGGCAAGGAGTTTTATTGAACCTTAAAAATAGTTGGTGGACATGGATTGCCCCTCGATTCCCAATTAAAACCCCTTATTATCTAGTTTTCTGCCTGTCCAGGGCCCGCTTTTGTGATTCTACCTCATGTCGAGCTTACCTGGAGGGTGGGAAAACAAGCAAGCTCACACAGGATCAAGTCATAAAACATGCAAATGTGTTTAGTCTTTGTGGCTTTGAGAGGGTTAAACAAAGTGCAGGCAGATCTCAAGCTCTCCACTCCATCCAGCATCTTTTACTGTGTGGCTAGTCCACGGATGTTACAGGTGAAACTCTGCAAACCGAGGGCAATTGGAATGTCTCAAAGCTTCATTTAGCCCACACCAATATGAGAGTGATCTTTAATTGGACGTTTTGGTGGACGCCATTTAGGTTAGGCTTTGTGTCCACCAACCCCTATTGAGGCGTTGCTTATTCAAAGTCATGGCCAGGATTTACTCCAAACTGGCCCGATCTTACTAGCCTGAGGTGCGGTTCAACCCCCGCGCTGCGGCTGCACGCTGCTCGCCAGTCGATTAGAGAACCCGCAAGCTCGAGGGTTTTCTTCTCATGCATGGACCTTATTTTTGCGCTGTTCCAAGGGATTTCATCGGCAAGAAGGAAGGAAGGAAGGAAGGAAGGAAGGAAGGAAGGAAGGAAGGAAGGAAGGAACATGACACATAACTATATAATATGATGTTCGACCCGAGTCTGCCAGTCAGTGGAAAGCGGCATTTCATGCCTCCAGGGCCAGGGCACGGTCGAGCAACTGGAGAGCCACAATAGGCATGCCCGCCCTTTATGGCGATAAATATTATTTAAGGCCGTGAATATGAATACAGAAGCCCCTCAAAAGTGGTTGGTGCGAATTTCTGGACGGAAGATCTGTGAATCTTATGACGGGTGTCCATTGAGTCGGGTCGGGACTGAGCGGAGCATCCAGTTTGGCGCAACATGAATTTGAAAAGTCATCCGCTCGCTTGGCAACCTTGGGTTTCCTCGTGAAGTCAGACTAGCACTTAGCAGCAATTCATCATTAAGTTGTGTAGCCTTGCATTTTCAAAAACATATTATATGTACACCACATCTTTAACTTGTATCTGGGGTTTGTTCCAAACTTGAAAACTTGAGGGGACGGCTTTAAAGGTGGTTGGTGGGTGCCAAAATGGTTATGTAGGGTGTTTGGACAAACCTTGTGGGCCTCTTTCAAGTAGTATATATTGCCTGGCAACTGGGGGAAGACGACCGGACATTTTTCAGGGGTTTATAATTGTTTCCAAAAAGTAACCAGAACTGCCGACTTTTGAGAACACGGATTTGTCTTTCGTCCTCACCTTTAAAGGGTACACTTCAGCCACTTTCAAAACCTGGGTAGTTGAATCTTAGGGGATAGTCCCAAACAGAAATTGGTGCGCCGCCGCCTTGCTCATTCTTTGAATGATTTGTGGTAGAGCGACCCTTGGCTTCCAACTCTTTTCATGGTTTTACTTGGACTCCTGTGGTACCAAGCATGTTTTTTTTTCAAAGACCAGCCATCTATTTCCCCTAAAAGGACACCTATGCCCATGGTTTTGATTTTCCCCTCGCCCAGGGCCGCGCTTCGCACCTGCCGCACGCTCCGCCCCGGCCAAAGACGCCGACGAGACCCTGGCGCTGCCCTTTGAGCTGGGCGCCGCGCTCCGGGCGCTGCGGGGCCCGCAGTGGCGCCTTGTTGCGGCGCCTCGGCGCGTGCAGCTGGCCCTTTTTCGGACGAGTTATGCGTCTTTGGGTGTTTCCTTTATTGGCTGTTGCCTCTTCGACTTTTATTTTGTTTGTTTGTTTGCTTGCTTGCTTGTTTGTTTGTTTATGTGTCTCTTTCTTCATTTGTTGCTTTTGTGTTCTTTCTTTCCTTTGCAACCACATTGTTGTCATTTTTGTGCTTCCTTCTTTTTTATTCGTTTGCTTGCTTGCTTGCTTGCTCAGTGTTGTTTTTTTCGCACTATATTTGTTATTTCATTCCCGACTTTCCGATTCACAGAGTTCAAGGACCAAAATCATGCATGGCCGTATGTCCCAGTCTTGAGTGGCACCCGAAAAGGCAACCGCCCATGAACCGCACAGTGGCTTAGGGTCCTTCGATGCTCTCCCTGCAGAACTAAAAGTTAAACCTTCGTTGACGACATCCAATGCGAGTCGCGATTGATTTTTTTAGGGATCCTTGGGAAACAGGCTTGGCTTTCGACAGATGGTTGCCAAGAATTTGTGACCCGTTCAGTTGCTCACAGGGAAACACAAGTAAACCATCGGTGGAATCGCTTGGCTGGAAAGCCTGGACAGTACACCCGGAACCAACCAACCAGCCAAGCAGCCAAGCAGCCAACCAGCCAAGCAGCCAAGCAGCCAAGCAGCCCAGCTGCCCAGCTGCCAAGCTGCCAGCCACCATCAGCCACCCACCCGACCCCACCCGACTCACCGACCAACCAACCATCCAAACAACCAGGCAACAAACACCGATGTATTTCCTCGGGCGCGTCATCCGCTCTCAGGAAACCTGCCACAACTGCGCCTTTGCCTCGGCGGTTTTGAAGTCGTTCCCTTCTTGGCCAGTGCTCTGGGCCTTTCAGGAATGCCAAAAGTAAGTACCCTCCCACCAGCTAACATGGAAGTGGACAGACCCCTGTAGAAAGACTACTTTCCTCTTAGAAAGGGCCTTTTTGCACTTCCATGCTAGTTGGTGGGAGGGTAGCTCTCTGTTGGAACACCTTCGTGACATATTCGTCCCGCCTTCGGACGGGACCATCGGAACGCCTGGTTTCATATTGGTTTTGTGGCAGTTCAAAACAGATAAATGGTTGATGTAGATCGCTGTAAATACATAATATAATATAATATATACATATATATATATATACATGTGTATATATATTATATATAGTAATCCACAAGGATCCATTGACAGACTATTTGCAAGTTCAAGCTTGGGAGGTGTTGTCTATCTCTTGTCGCCAAATCAATGTAGGGATGTGACAAGGAATGAATCCCGCCACCAAATCTCTAAGGCTTATGACTGTCGGACCGTGTCAATCATTCGGGCCTCAGCGAGAGAGAGGACATGGGACCCCTACCAACGGCTTCAAATCCTCGGCTGGTTGATGTTTTCCGCTCCAGTTGCCTTTGTGGCTATTTGGTTGAACTCCTTGGACCGAACAATTTGTTGGTTGAGCAGTGGATTTTCCATGGGACCCACCAAGAGTGGAACTTTTCGCAAAGGGGTCAACGGCAACCAATATATGTCTCATGGCGCAACTTGAAAGACCAAAGTACTTGTCTTAGATGGAAGCATATGACCCTTGATTGATGGGCTTACCGGCGTAGCTGGTCTTCTCGCACCTGGCGTGTGGCCAGTACGCGTGCCCTTTGCCATGGAGGAAGGCAACCCGGTAACCGAGGTCTAGCTCGTAAGCAGGTCTGAAAAGTGGGATTTGGAACTTCTTTGGACCAATATTCCCCATTTGCCAGTGACTGTGAAGGGGATATTGGGTAAACGAATCAATGGCCAGTCAACCGGAGCGAGTTCCCAGCTTCCATTTCCAAGCATCAAAGTAGCTCCGCAGCTCCCGCTTGACGCCGCGAAGGTAGCTTGCCCCTTGTTGCTTGCTTCGAGTATTACTTGTTTGGCTCGAAGGATGAGTTAGGGGAAATAGAGGGAAACCTGTTGTGCCCAGAGCAACCCCATGCACCCACTGAGGAATCCCATGGCATGTCGACATGGCACAAACCAGCTCAGTACGAAGGCGGGAGTTTCGATTTTTTCGAGCTTGGACCGGCAGGCAAGCAGAATGTGCGTAGACTGGCCCCCAACACTGGGGTAGACTTAGGATACATTTTACATTTTACATTTTTCCAGTGACTCAAAGGGAAGCAAACAATAGATTATACATTGCTGCTAACTGGGCCCTACTCTAATCATGAGCACGATTCGTTTTCTTTGGCTTCCCAACCCATGCTCTTTTTGTTGGAACACCTCCGAAATTCTAGGATGACAGGTGGCAAGCTCTCCAAGGCGTTTGTGCTGCAAAGGTTGAGCTTGGCGTCAGTACATGTGACGGGCAGTCCTTTTTCTGCAGCTATCTTCTTGGTTAGAAACTGTGTTGTTGCGAAATCGTACTTGGCCCTGCAAGACATCTTCCCATATCGGATCAAATAAGGCGAAGCGAAGAGAACATCCTGGGCCGAACGACCTTCGATGTAGCCTTGAGCGTAAATGTGTTTTTTGTTTTTTTATAGCAGGATCTCTTTCTTCCAGTTCAGTTTGCAGAGAAATGGTTGTTGAACTGACGCATGTTCCTGACTTGTGGAGCCCCAGGTCAGGACACGTCACTCCAGAGCTTTTGCTCGTTTCCAAAGCACAAATCTCAGGGGTAAAGTAGTTACGTATTGCGGGCTGTCACTTTATTGTCGGGGTGTCACTCATTGGTGTCCGAGATGAACATTTGCACACATGATGCAGCTGTTCTTTTGACCCTCAAAGTGTGTTTGTTTATTCAAGCTGTGATGAGTTGAATTGCGTTGCCCAGTCACACTGTCAGACTGCAGGTGCGAGTCTGCATCGAATTTTGGCCAGGCATCATGGATGTGGTCAATGCGGTGGCAAGGCAACTCAGCACTCAGAAGAAGGCCCGGGGCGCGCTCGGAGACCGCCCGTTTGAAAAGCCGAGCCATGTTCACCAAGGGTTTGTTTGTACCATCTTTCAATCAAGTACCCCCTGGAGACTTGAACAGTAAGCCCTTTCCATAAACACCTTTAACCAGTCTATGAGTACTCCCATGTAATGGGAACCCCGGACTAATGCGCTCCAGTCTTTTTCACTGGGGGTTGCCCCATAGTGGAACTTCATATCACTTTTGTGGGTGACATTCATAGTGTTTGCAGAATCCGGTTGGTAGGTGGTTTGCCCTGGCATGTATACCCACTTCTTGAGTTCATGGGCTTGAGTCACTTAGGTTTGAGCCATTTTAGCGGCATACAAGAAGGTTACGTTTTTTCCCGACAGTTTTCACTCAATCTGAAGTGAGTATAGGCGCCCCCACCCACCAGTGGATGCGCGAAATCCCATCGCCCCACGAAAAATCCCATCGCCCCACGAAAAGAAGGCATGGTTGAAGCCATGTTTTAGGGTTTCTGAAGGGTGCGACTTCTGGATTTCGGGACAACTATGGGCCAAAAACAGGGTCTCTGAAGGGTGCAAAATGGATTCCTCCAAGGGACATTCCATCTCCTTGCGGCTCTCCTTGAAGAACATCGCACCAAACAAGCGCGTTTCAGGACATGAAATACACTTACGACTTGTCCAAATGAGACCAACTGTCGTGTCATCCCCATCAAAACGCAGCCGGCTGTCTCGTCATTACATACAGAGGATCCCTCGAGCAATTACAGAGGATGCTTCCGGCAGCAACCCTCAAGGGAAATGCCATCACGTTTCAATGTCATCTTTCTTGGGCGGGGTGTGGATGCCCCAAAAGAATACGAAACTTCTTTATTTACCCCTAAAATTGTCTTCTCAAAAACTATAAAGTCCAGGAACTCAGGAAGTGAGGCGTGCGATTTTCGCGCTCCGTGTAGTCTTGCCGAGATGCTTCGTTGAGTAGCCCACTCTCGGTCTAAAGCACGACTCTTGACCCAGGACTCTTGATGCCTCACAAAGGCAAGCAGGCAGCAGTTCTTTGGTGCATTTTGCTTGGATGTTAGGACTTTAACTTTTTGCCAACTAATGGGTTTTCCGTATTAAACCACTAAAAGTTATACGCTTTTAGGGGAGCAGAAAGCAACCGAGTTATGCTGTGGGGTGGAGTGAAAAACAAGAGCACGTTCTTTAAGCCAACAAGATGCAATCCAAAACAAAATGCACGCCAATTCCATGTTTGGGGATTGGAAATCCTGGTTCTTGCAGAGGATAAACGGGAAGCGCTCCAAGCTGTTTTTCCACTGATCCAGACCAAGAAACATCGCCGTTTCGACGTTGATGGTGCTTCCTGCCAGGAGCTCCAAGTCTTGCAGCTACCCACGCCGCTGCTGAGCCAACGCCTCGGCGCCTGCGAGGCGACGTTTCCCCCCAACCCCCCCCCCCCGCAGGGACCCCCGAAAACAGCGCCACGGTGTTCCGTGTGGTTTCCCTTTAAACCCACCAAAACAGGGGCGGTCCTTCAAAAAAGAGAGAGAGAGAGAGAACATTTTGGTGGTTTTCTTTTTCTTGTTGCAGATTGGGCGTCCGATATTTTGCATGGTGTTACTTCCGCTCTTGGAAAGGCCAGTTTAAAAAGGAGTTTGTTTTGTTCCGGTGGGGTGATGTGTAAGGGGGAAGATAGGGAACCTGGTGGCTTCAAATCCAACCCGTGTTATGCTTTTGGATAGTTGCCACATTGTGCTCAAGGGGGAATAGAACGCCCGGAAGATCAGAATTTGGAGAAGGGGTATCCCCGCTGCACCACTGGGATTCGTGAACCACGCACTTGGAGGGGAAAGCAAAGAGGAAATTGCACGAAAGACAAGGTGGTTGTATTTAAGTACCTTGCACTTCGTTCCTTGGTGCGTCTCTTCTGCAGCCTGGAAAGGGGGCTTGACTGGTACGCCAGGTCTTCCTTCTGCCACCGGCTCAGGCAGGGGCCGATGCGAGAGCGTTGGGGTCCCCCTCAAGGGCACAACAGTTCTCCTGTTCTTTCCATGTTCATTCCGTAGGCGAAAGGGATCCCTTAAAGCGTTTTGGAAATCAACATGGAGCCTCTTCGCTCTCTGACAGACGGCCGCGCTATCCCCAGCCTTGTTGCCCGGGGCACCGAAAAGATCTGTCCCTTGCGGGTTCCGAGGGCATCTCATTTTGATGTGTCCTAAGTAAATTCATTTCACTGGCAGGCTTGCATTTAACATGGAACGTGACGTTCGGGAGTGGGCTTGAAGACCACTTTCCTTTCACACGGACCGGGACCAGAACATCTTAGGTTCCATGTCAATAAGTAAGAAAATAAACTCCTTGCCCGCAATGATCTTCCGTGCAGACAAACTCAGTGAGTTGATGTTCCTTTTCGGTAAGTACACAGTCTGGGCTTTGCGCTTAAGCTAAGGACCCGAAACATGGACGTAGCATCCCAGATGGGGGTGCCACTCAAATAGGGTTACACCCCCCAGCACAAATTAGTGTAACTTTGGACAACGGCACCGAAGGACAATCATGTGAGTAGCATCCGATCAAACCCATGTCTTGGAACCCATTAAACGGGTCACCCAATTCGGCGTTCTTGCTGGCTTCTTTTTGGGTATGTGTCAATTCAGGGGGTCCCGCAACATCGTGGTTTGAAAAGCGTACCCTCGAAAAACACCCAATCACACCTTTGTCGTCCTCACATTGTTATTATTATTTTTGTTTAAACACACACCTTTGTTGTCCTCATAAATTTGTTTAAAAAATAAACCACCCACTCACACCTTTGTTGTCCTCCATAAATATGTAAAAAATGAAACACCCACTCACACCGTGTTGTCCTCATAAAGTTGCAAAAAAACAAAAAACACCCACTCACACCTTTGTTGTCCTCATAAATCTCACTCACACCTTTGTTGTCCTCATAAATATGTAAAAAAAAAAGAACACCCACTCACACCTTTGTTGCCTCATAAATGTGTAAACCATATAAAAAAGCACACTCACACCTTTGTTGTCCTCATAAATTTGCAAAAAAAAACAAAACACGGGGAAAAAACAAAAACACAAAAAAACAACCACTGACACCTTTGTGGTCCTCGTATTTAAAAAACAATGGAAGAAGAAACAACAATAAAAACACAACCACCTTCAGGAGCAGGGTGCGGGGCCAGCGTACCTGCTGCACTCCAAGCTGATCGGGAGGCGGGGGTGGGGTTGCCGGAACTCCTTGGTGAAACCTTTTGGATTCCCTTGGTGAAAGAAAGATGCACACGGAACAAAAAGCAACACGGCAAATATGCCAGATCGGTTCGCACATGCTACAATCATTACAATCATGGTTCAGCAAAAGCTGAGGTAGTTTCGGCGCTTGCGTGGGAAGCACAGAGGGTCTTCTTTTCATTGAGAGGCGGCTTGTACCATTCTCGCTCTCTTTTTTTCCGGGAAAAATTGCTCTTAAACACTTCCTGACTTGTTGTTTTGGCAAGAAGGTCTCCTGTTCTTGTTTTGGCCAGAGTCCTCAACGATGACCCTGGAGGATTCTTCATGTTTTGAGGTGCCCACACCAAACCAGCTGGACTCTAATTCATCCCAATACTACCCCTACCCTTCCTAAGCCAGCCCAAAGCCAGCACAAATCCAAGCCCAGCCTGGTTGAACTCTACCCTGCATCATAAACCTGCCCTGAACCCACAAACCGACTCAACCCAATCCAACCCAATTCGACCCAACCCCCCAAAGCAAACCAACCAACCAACAACCAATCCTAAACCAATACCAAGCCCAAAGCAACCTTCAGGCTCCAAGCTGTGCTGGGCAAGGCAACCAAAATACACGCCAGCTGGACTTGTTTTGCACCCAGCTGTTTGGACTCTTCTGCAATTCTCCGCTCCAGAAGTGAGCGTCCCCATGCCGATCGCCTGCGCGCAGGAATTGGCCGACAGCCCAAAGCTCGGCCCGCCTCGCGTGCGAAGAATGGGATAAATCAAAAGGGAATGAACGGGAAACCAAGCGGAGGAGCTGCCACTTCAAGAAGCATCCATTGCGACCAATCAACCAATTGACATGTGTAACCAATGGAGGTGTTGGTAGTCAACCATGAAATTGGTACAACATCTATTCATGTATTCGTATTGCGAGGTGTTGTACCATTTTGCAGGGCTCTCCTGAAGCACGCCAACTCACAAGGTCTGGGTTGCCACTTGTCGAATTCAACCAGCCCCACACGCAACTGTGGAACAAGTCATAGATGTTTGGACGAGCCACCTCTAAGCTTCAGATACTTCTTGAGTTCATGAACTTTAGTCACTGTTTTGGTTTGGACCGTTTTACTGGCACACAGCAAGTTTTATTACTTTTTTAGGGCCCACGCACTCGAGAAGCTTCAGATGGGGATTCTGACTTCGGAGGCGTTTGGCCAGGCGCGTCGCGCCGCGCTTCGAGCGATCGAGCGCGCCGCGCTGAGGTCGCCAGCCTCTTAGGTAAGCTCCGGCGCATGAACAGCTTGGACGAGCACTGGGCTGCGATTGCCCAGCAGCAGGCGCGAAGTGTTGGGTCTCTTTGTGTCGTCTTTTTCGAATCGGGCCCGTGTTCAGGCTGGATTCGCCAACTCCCAGCAAGTAGCATGGAACCGTTCGACGTTGTCCTTCAACAGGAAAATGGGGTCTTCCAGGAGATTCCGAACGTCAGGTTTCATGTTAATTGATGTGAGTGTACAGGGAAAGCAAAGGACAACTGAACCAGTTGGCGGCTGTTCACTGGGACGGACCCTGTTGCGCAGATGCTGGGACTGGACCTGCTTTTGGATGGAGTTGAAAAGAAAATCAACAGGAACCCCGGCCATTTGTACCTTCTCAACTCGTAGGATGCACCCACGCAGCTTGGGTATTTTTGATGTTGACCCTGGACAAGACTCCGTGGGTTAGAGGGCTTGGGAAACCTGAAGGTCTCCAGCAAAATGAGCCCCGCTTGTGTTTAATGTCTAGCTTCATGGGATGCCCTTGGTAAAAGGGCACATATTTGTTGGGTCTGGGCGGCGTTTAGTTGGCGAACTATTCAGTCTGATGGCAATGACTCGCTGTCAACTGGATCATGTGTTTGTAGCGTGCTCACACGTCTGCCCTTTACAATGATGCTAGAGCTGATTTGAGTAACTGGATGGTTCACAGGTTCTCAGGATCACCTCGCACGGCATGCTGAGTTTGCCATCGACGATTTTTCTGATTTTGGAACGTGGCATGTGTCAAAAAATCGGTGGACCTCAAACATGGGTGGTTGTCCTTTTAGTTTCCCCTTTGGCCAAGGAAAATTCTGGATGGTTATTTGACATTGAAGTGTAATTATCAGAAGAATTGTTAAACCAGAACATCCAGGAAGGGCGTCAAGATTAGCCTCTTGTCCCTGTTTCTAAGGGGGATGGGGAACCTCCCATATTAGTATAAACTGGGGTTTATCAATCCGGGGTCAACATCACCGAAACACACAAACTCCACTTAGTGACTTGTTCCTTTCAGCCACACGACACTCACGTTTTCGGCGATAGGTGCACCGGGACCTCGGACATGCCATGATGCTGGGCAGAGCCGTTCAGTCACTCGGAAGGAACCGGCTTGTTCCCATAGGCTGGGGATCCGTTTTGGAATTTTGAAAGGACACCACCCTAGGTCCCCCAGTGCCCTTTTACCCTTTTTTGGGGGAGGGTTCCCTACCAATTTTGAATGGTTTTGAACGGTTTTCAATGGGCTCCTTGTTGAAAGGAGGCCAACGTAAACCACCATTTTTTGGGGTTCCGAAGCCTAGCTTGAGACACTCCCAGGTCCCTGTTGAGTATCTCACATTGCAGTTTCATGGCCGTGTAAGAGGGCTGCCCTGGGTGGGAAATATGATGGCACCTCAGCAGCGCCCAAAACCTGTACATATTTCGCAAGAGTGGTGTGACATTGTGCGTAAGCAAGCCCTCCATGTGTGCAAGGTGGTGTAGTCTGTTGGGGTATATTCAGGAAATCTTCCTAAGCCAAATCATGCGTTGCGGTTTGCATATACTCGTGTGTGTAAGCATACTGGTTCGACCCCCTGACGTATGGGGCGGCCTGGGCGGAAGCTCCAGTGCTGTGGCCAGGCTCTTTTGGTTTTTGCTGGGTTGGTTCTCCAAATTCCACACACATATCTTGACTGCTATTGGGTCGGAACTTTCGACTTTAACTTTTGGGAAATCAACCCCCTAAAAAGTTAAACTTTTTGCTGGGGGGTCAACAGCAACCAAGATATGTTGTTGTTTTGTTTTACCAATGGTTTTTGCACACAAAACACAGAACAGCCCAAAGGCCACAAACAATAAGGCAAGCGGCCATAAGTCTGGTTTTGGGTGAAGCATGGCGTTTCCTGAGACTCAGAGTCATAGCAGAGCGGAGTACTGCATTCTTCGGGGCTCGGTGTGCCACTCCGACAAACATGACGCGCAGGCGTGTATGACCCCACAAGGCATGCCATTTCATCTGCAGGTTTGAACTACTAGGTCCCCCAGTAGTGCCCTTTTACCCTTTTCTTTTGGGAGGGTTCCCCTACTAACATAGAGTCAGAAAAAGGGGTACCCTTATTCTAACCTCTCCACTGGAGGACCTAGACAAAGCACCCAGAAAACAGGGGCAGGGTTGAGATTTCCTGCTTGGGCTTGTCGCGGTTCCTGCGCTGAGGAAGTTCAAGACTGGCGGTCTGCTGGGACGCTTGGAGGCGCGGTTGGGCACGAGTTGGATGCCCTCAACGAGTCTCTGTGGTTTACTGCCATTCGGATTTTTTTTCCAGTGGACTTATGAAGAGGAAACCGCAGCAGAGAAAAATAAAAATATTTTGAGTCAGGACTGGGCCTCCCCCTGTCATTCCCACATTCCCTACTGAGCACCAGCAAGCGGTCCAATAAATTGGGAATGTGTGATTACTGCTGCTGCTGACACGAGTGCTCCAACCCATATCCATGTAAGGTGTTTTTTTTTGGATCAAACCTGACCGGAACGACATACGCGGATTCTAACTGCATAGCAAGGCTCGAATTCGCTCGCAGCCTCGAGCCATGGAGAATGTCAAGCTAAGGCACGTTCTACTCAATTTCCAATTTGGCAGTGAGCTGTAGTGAGGAACCCGCTCAAAAATGGTGGGCACAAATCCCCACCTGAATCATGTCTAGGGTCGCCAATTGTGTCTGGGGCAGACTTAGGATACATTTTACCATTTTACCAGTGACTTAAAGTGAAGCAAACAATAACATATACATTCTAAAACTGGGCCCAACTCTAATCATGGTGTGGTTTCCCCCATTTGACTAACGCTACGAGGGCTCCTTTCTCTCAGGCCGCCATGCAGCCCCGGCGGTCTGTTGCCTTCCTCGAGGAGGTGCTGGCAGCCTGTAAGGTCCAACATATCGCTGCCTGGCGAAAACATTCAGGTGACCCTTTGCATGGTTGTTGTTGGGAAGCAGTTGAAACAGTTTTGCATATTGTGGTTTAGTGATTGAACTCCAACCACTTAACTGCTAAAATGTGAAGTTTTGTTATCCTTACTTGCATAGGTGTCCTTTTGATCGTTTGCTTAGAAATAGATGGGTTCCACTGGTTTAGATTGTTTTTTGTTCATTTAGCAAGGCCATGTACTTTCCCAAAAGGACACCTATGCTTACTTGGTCGTTCTGATTGGTTGTTTGGGGGTTGGAAACCCGGTTCTTGCCGAGAATAAATGGGAAGCACTCCAACCTGTCTGTAAACCACTGATCCAGACAACCAACAAACATCGCCGTCTGGACGATGATAGAAGAAAATCGCAGCTCATTGATGTTTGAGGGTTTATCATTTAGGACACCTGAAATCTGCCAGGGCTGAAGGGTCCCTCACGTTTTTGTGTGTCCCAAGTTCCTACTGCTTCCAACTTGTTGGCTGTTGACTTCCACTGGCGCTTGTAAAGACTCCATCGACCGGGACATGGGTGATTTCGGAATGATCAAGATGGGGTTGGGGGGGTAATGTTGAAGTTCACCGCCCAATCATAAATGTGTGTTGAGAGACATATTGGGTTCCTACGACGGACATAGTCGAGCTGCATGTTTGCTACATTGGCTTTGCCGGTTGGTCAGTCAGAAGCCATCAAGTATTAGGTGGAAAACCTAGATATCATGAATGCATGTTTCTGTTCCTGTTTCGCACAGGACCATGTGAACATACCTTTTGTGGCAGGTTGGTTCTGCGTGGGTATGTATTTGACACCAGGAAAGGAATGACACCTGGGTTTTTTTGTTGGCATCTGAATGTTAGGATTGGCCATTCACTAGAGCAAACAGGAACCCATGAGCAACTTAGCGCTTTGCGAAGTGTGGTCAATACGAGAGTCGTGTTTGTTTGTTTGATTGTTTGTTTGTTTGGCGGCTCGTTCGCGTGTTTGTTTTGTTTCGTTTTGTTTTCATGTGTTTAGTATTACTTGTTTGCTTTGCTTTATTTGTTGGTGTGATTGTTGGTTTTGTATTTGTTTTCTTTTGGGTTGTTTTTATTTGTTCCGTGTTGATTAATTGTTATGTTTGATTGTTTGTTTGATTGTTTGTTTGACTGGTTCTTTGTTTGCTTGATTGGTTGGTTGTTTGTTGGTTTGTTTGTTTTTTGTTTGCTCATTTGTTGGTTTGTTTTGTTTGTTTGTTTGTTGGTTGGTTGGTTGGTTGGTTGGTTGGTTGGTTGGTTGGTTTGCTGGTTTGTTCGTTCGCTCGATTGTTTTGTGCTGTTTGTTTGGCTGGATGTTTGTTCGGTTGTTTGGCTGGATTGTTGCAGCTTGAGACGGGTGTATTGCCATCGACCCACGGCAACAGCCAATAGCCGACTGGTTCAGCTGGGATGAAGATTGGTTGTATTAGCTTGAAAGCAATAGTGCGTGCAATGTTCAGTGTCGCTATGCCCCCTGTAAGTTGCAATAGTTGTGCACAACGGCAAAACGGTTGCCAAGTTTTCCCAGAACAGGGTATCAACACATTGGAGTGGCTTTACACAGCCCCAGTACACTCTGCAAATCTTTCTCATCCTTTGTTTGATTTTGCTGGAGGTCTTCTCATAATGGCGCACGTGTGCAGAGACATGGCAGGGATTCGGCGTGCCCCGCTGTGGTGGAAGCATTCCTGGCTTAACCTGTTGGCCTGCTTGTTCATCTCAGTGCGCATGGGTTTCTACTTCCATTTGCTTAAGACTGCACATGTGTTTCGTCCTGGGACTCAAGCAAAGGGATGTCTACCAACATCGCTTTGTTGTGATTGATTCACAGAGGCGTTCCCAAGGCACAATCGCTGTCGGTTTGCGGAAAAAGAACCAAACACAAACAACACAAGTGCTGAAGCACCAGGACTACGACCTGCAAAGCGTTGTTTGCAAGAGCGGCGCTCGCCGGCCGCCGGCCGCCGGGTTTGGCCGAGTTTGGAGGGTGTGGCGGGTTTCGCTGCGAGCGCCAAGGACATGACACGGCCGAAAGTGGTGGAGGCTGGGGGCCGGCAAGATTGACTGCCATTGGCTTAAGAACATTGTTTCCCCTGTTGGTTTTAAAGGGAGTCGATTTCGCTACTGGAATTATTCATTTTTCCAGGGGACTTAAGCAAATGGAGGTTACTTACCCTTACATGGTTGTTGTTGTTGAAGCATTTTTTACATTTTCCTTATTGTGGTTTAGTGGTTAAAGTCCAACCACGGAACTGCTAAGACCTGTTTTTTTCTTCTTTTTCTCCGACTGAAGTAGTCGGCGGGTGAGCGCTTCGAAGTTCATTGGTTTGAAGTGCCTGGAATCAACGAGCGCAGCGGAAGCCACATTTCGGGCAAGCTGTTTGGTAGAGGGAGCAACCAAACTGTTGAGAAAGCCCCCTGTAGAGTTTCATGTGCTATGGTCTGTGTGTCAGGGAAAGAATGTGTTGCTTTCGTGGTGGTGCTGGTCCAACTTGGCATGCGCCTCGCAAACGACCCCTTTGCTCCTAGCAGGTGGGTTTCCAGGTGTAAGGGGCTTGCGCTTCCAGCAACTTGAAGCTGATCGACGTGCGGATTTGAGATGTTGCCCTCTTTCCTGGGTATATATATATATATATATTCGAGGTGGGGCTGACCGGTTTTCCTTGAGAGGCCAATGCTTCCATAGAAAGACAGCATGTGGCCGTTTTCAACAGCTTGCGGCTACCAGGCTAAATCAAGTTTCCTTCGGGTGGGATTTACGCCGAGGGGGAAAACGAGAAGGGTCTTTGTTCTTTGTGACTTAGTAGCTCCCAGTCATCCGGTTCCTTAGCCTTTTAGCCTAGTGTTTAGTGGTTGGATTTGCATTTAACCCGCTAAAAGTTAGTCACTTTTAGCTGGGGATCCAAAAACGGGCTGCCCAGTGTGAGGAATCGGTTCACGGCCGTTGTTTCTTGGAGGCCAGCTGTTCGGCTAGGATTGAGCAGCGAGGCAAAAGCAAAGAGTCAAAGACCAGCTGCGCACCTCAAACTCTGAACTGGGTCTTCCCAGCAAGTTCACATGGCTGTGGGTCAAAAGTAGGTACCCAAAATGTAACCCTGGTAAATGGAAACAAGGACTAAACCCTGTGGTCCATATCCTGGTGGTGTAAATTTTGACCCACACCCTGAGTATTTTCGCACAGGGCAGAAAGCACACTGGATGCGACTGGATTCAACGGCCCTGGGAAACGGGCGACTGCTTTTGTTGCCCATGAGACTATGGGACCATTGGTAAGAACTGTGGGTTGCTCAAATGGGTTTGTCTCAAGACAGACCCCCCAAAAAATGGGTGCGGGTTCCAAACACAATTTCCCTTTGTCAAAGGGAAATTAGTACCGAACGGGTACCCTCAAAGCCTCAAAGCAAAACACACCCATTCGGGTTGCGTACGCTGTCTGGCTGTTTTTTCTCACCACGGAACCTGGCCGAAGCCCCTGTCAACTGTTTATCCCCTCTCTGGGTTGACAAGGGTACAAGCGGAGAAAACACCTCCAACAAACACACACACACATGTTTGGCTACTTGGGTGGATCCTTTGACTTTAACTTTTTGGCTGCAACAGTGGATTGTCCATTGGACCCACAAACAGCGAAGCTGCTTGCAGCGGGGGCAGCAGCAACCAAGACAACATATCCTTTTTGCCGGTACTACCGTGTCAACCTCCAGCCAGATGGCAGCGATTTTGACCTGTTGCCACCTTCGGACATATCTTGGAAGCTGTAAGCACTCGGGGTACAAATGGCTATGAGTTTTAATGGGGAACCACCTCAACAGTGATTGGTGGACATGAATCCCCACCTAAATGATGTCCACCAAAGGGTCCCATATAAAAAATTCATCCCCAACTATTTTCTGATTCGGTTTCAGACAGAACTCCCCTGAGTCGCGAGCTGCGAGGCCATTGAGCTCTGCGAGCAGCTGAAAGCCTTGCAGCAGGCGGGAAAGGATTCGACTTTCCCACAACTGGGGTAGACTTAGGATACATTTTACATTTTACCAGTGACTCAAAGAGAAGCAACCAATAGAATATACATTTAATAACTGCGCCTCAATCTAGTCTAATCATGAGAAGTACTTGGCGTTTTATTGCTGGTGCACAAAAAAAGCAGGGGGAATGAGAATTGGAATCTGACCCCCAAGAAAAACCATCCAAGCTTGGTGGTTTCCTTTATTCAAGCGAATGTTGGGTTCATTCCCCTCCCTGAGCATTTTTGCAACTCCAAGAAGGCGGTTGGACAGCCATCCACGATTTTCTTCACGGCTTTGACGGGCTTCCGGAATCTTCCGGATGCTTCCTAAGGTTGGATGTGGGGCCCGTTAATTTTGCATTCTCATTTCCCCTGCCTTTTCAAGATAAGGGCCTGGTATCACGCAGGTTGGATCCTTCGAGTTCTGCTGATGCAGTTTGCTCGTGTGGAAGTGAGCACCGAGGGAATGCTGCCCTTTGGCATATTCTTGCCGGATGTCGGTTGGCACACCACGTCCTGTTTGAAAGTAATGCCTGGATGAGAGTGGTCAAACAACTATGATTGAAACATTTTAACAGTTGGATGGGACCCAATTTCGCATGGGGCAGCAACCAAGCTGAGTGTTCTGATGCAGGAGGTCCTGTGATTTTTTTCAGCTGACGAAAACGATCCCTCGGAAAGAAAAGCGCTGAGAGTTCTGGCGCATGTTTTAAACAGGTGCCCGTGAGTCAGGTTTAGCTTGGGTCCTTTGGAGCAAGCCAGACGCGACCAGTGCTCAATTGTCCATTGTGAAAGCGTTGAAGATGCTTTGGTGGATGGCCCTTTGCCGCAGTTAGTCCCAAACATTGGGTTCTTTGGGTCTCGGCCCCTAAGGCGGCAAGGTTTCTGTCTCCCAAACGGGTGGCCACAAGATAACAGGGGCCGACGCCTATGTTGCACTCGAAGAGGCGTCTTGGTCCTTTGCACACCGCGAATGGTTCACCACCAAGCCCTGGTGAATGGTCTGGACTTTGTCCAACTACATGGCCTCACTCCCTGAGTTCATGGACTTTAGTCACTTGTTCGGTTTGCACCATTTTAGTGGCCAGTCCAATTGATCGGAAGTGAGTCTGTCTAAGACTTGATGCTCCACTCGACTTGCTGGTGCTCAGCAAGGAATGAGAATTGGCATGACCCCTATACACCATCCAACTGGTGCCTCTCTTTTTTTTTTGGGGGGGGGGGGGGGGTTGTGTTTTTTTTTGGTTGGGGGGACCCCATCGGGTTCATTCCCAACACCCGGACTGGTTGTCATTCCCTACCTACCTGGCCATGGGTCAAAATCCAGATCGTACTCCAGTGAATATCCCAATCCAACCACTAAAATCCCGACTAAAATGGGTGGTGAGTTCACCTACCCCAAAATGGGACCCCAAAACGGTTTGGACCCACAGCCACCTATCGCACCCAGCGAGTCGCGCTGCGCGAGGCACTGGGCCTGGCGCGGCGCCGCAGAGACGCCGCGGAGCTGCGGCGGCGGATTTTGGCGGCGGAGCGGGCGGCGCGGCTCGGCGGCACTTCGCGCAGGGCTCCTTAAAAGAGACATTTTGCAGCCATTTGAAACATGTTGCTTTTTCAACACCAAAATAAAGGGAAACCACCATGTACAAGTTGCAATGTTCAGGTGTATAATGCATCCGGATCCCTGTTTCGGGCGACGGGACAACTGGCGGCAGCTCCATGCTTGAAACTGAGAAGGCGGAGCGCACGGATTCTTATGGGGCTGTCCCTAAGCTTCACTTACCCGAGTATACCCGAGCCTTTGACTCAAGACCACAGGTGCCCCAAACTTGCCGTCCCAGAGTTGCGGCCAGAATGCTTTTGGCTGGCTTTGAGGTACTGTGTTTGGTCTGCTTTGAAGTGTCGTGCTTGCTTGAATGAGTGAGTTGGCGCCGAAACGCTCGGGGTGCATGTTGTGGCCCCAAGGGCAACATAGAACAAGAGCGGAAGAGAGCGACAGAAGGGGGCCAAGCAAAGCCTAAGGGGAGACGGGTCTGGAATTGGACCGGTTTCTGGGGACCGGCTTTTAGAGGGGCTTTGACTGGTTTCTATAGGGAGAAATTTGACCGGTTTCTGGAGGGAATGTGGCCGGAGTTGGGCCGGACTTGACTGGCTGCTAGGGGGTTTTCGGCCGGAGTTGACGGGAATTTGATTGGTTTCTAGACCAAACCTGGCGTTTTTTGGGGCGAGGCCTTGCTCCATGACACTCACTGACGGGATTTGTGGGCCGAAGGGGGCGGGATGAACCATTTCTGAAGGGTCCCGGCCCGAATATACCGCGCGCCAGTTGGCACATGGCGTCTTTACCGGCATTTAAACTAGCTTCGATTTTGGTGTCGGATTGGCTGCTTGAAGTGTCAAGCAGCATCCACTTGAGCGTGTCTCAGAATGGATTTGAGACACTTTGAGAATTCCTGCTGTAACGCCTTTTGCTGAGACAGCCGGCCTTGCAGGCCTGCTCTCTTACATGTGTCGTATGGCTGGGGGATCTCGTTTGACCCTGTTTGCTCCTGCTTTCCAGCAAATTTCTCCGGCTGGGGATGCAGGGGGTGACCAATTTGCTTGTTTTTGTCAGGTCTTCCGCACCCCCTTGCTGGGACGCCTGTTGTTTTGCCAGATGAGACAGGGAGGACAATAGGTTTGATGCTTCATTTGCGGAGGAAGCGGGGAGCTAAGCATAGGGGAGGGCTTTACAACACAACACATATAATCATATATAAACATATATACATGTGTTTGCTTTTAAGCAGCATACATATATATATATATGTTCATTGTTTAATGTATACAATGCATATATATATATATTGTAATCAACAATGCGTTCATACATAGGAGTATCTGAGAGAATCATCATCGTTTGCATTCGGGCCGTCGACGAAAGCCAGCAAAATCGATCGGGGACCACCCAAGACCTAGACTCCTGTTTTGCGGCATTGAGTTTGTAAAGGAGTTGGTCCCCTACTCATACATATAATATAGTCCCCCTCCCATGGATCTACCTTCCTTCAGAATTCACAAGTGTCTGCAGTGTTTTGCCTTTTTGTCGGGCTTGTGGAAAGCTATATGTGTAAATATATATATATATACATATACATATATTTACATATATACATATACATATATATATATATATGTGGAGAGATACACCCAACATCTGCTCACATATCCATGGCCCGGCCTTTCACCTCGTCTCTATTTGAGGCTCTGGGATCTGGAGGTTTTCGCGGCAGCGGCTCGGATGGGGTCCGCATGGCCTTTTGGTTGGCCGCAAGCCGGTGTCCGGAAGAGGGTCACTGGGCTTTGTGGAAAGGGGAGTGCTTCACTGCCTTTCTCCTTTACCATGGCTTGGGGATTTCTGTTCCCGGAGCGCTCAGGGTCCGATTCGACTTTCGTACCGCTGCGTTGGTTTCCGGTTGTCGAACGGCGGCAGTCGCGCCGAGTGCCCTGTAGATCCTGGGCACCCTAAATTTGACTACCTTTGCCCCCCCTTGAATCGCTGTGAAACATATTTCCCTTGCAAATGCAACAGAAGCCGGGAAGCTGAGCCCTCGGCTCTCCAAAACTTGTTTGTGTGGGTGAATCAAAATCACCCAGACGCCCAAAGACACCGCTGAACGTCACCAAATCCATGGAGCTTTCGGGAATTATTGTATGGCTTTGTGTTTTTGAGGGTACTGAAAAGGTAGCTTTAAAGAGAAAACAACATCAACAACGGGTTCCCTTTGTTTTGACACATGCAAGGTTTCTCAAAAAGGCGGACCGTTTGAATGGCAACGGCTGCCTTGTGGTTTTCCTTTGAATACCAACAGAACGTGCGTTTCCCCGACATCGTCTTTGGGTGTTTTTTTGAGGGTTCCCCCCATGTCATGTTTGTGGTGTTTAAGGAACACCAACTCGGCGGTTCCCAGCCATTAGCTTTTTAGTCATTTAGGCTTTAGTGGACATGTCCATTTAACCTGCTAAAAGTTAGTCACTTTTAGCGGGGGATCCGAAGGCAGCCCAGCCAACCAATTCCTAAAGGAGCAGCCTCCCAAACCTCAGAACCCATAGGTGTCCTTTTTGGTGGTTTTGGTCGAAAAATAGATGGCCCTGGTTTACCTGGTGGTTTAATCATCTACCAGAGCCATCTATTTCCCCTAAAAGGACACCTAGGCTCAGAACCCACCCAAGGGTGGCTATGGGGAGGGCTATCCCTTATCAAGCCCTTAAGGCCTTATTAAGGGCGTATTCTTGGGTTATCCTGCCAAAAACAGCCCCCCCCCCCCCCCCCCCGAAAGCCCCCCCAAACGCCCCCCCGAACATTCCATGACCCGAGAAGAACGGGGTCCGACTAAGGAGTCCGCTCTGAAGCAGCTGTTGCAGGCGGCCCGGCTGGCCGTGCACCGCCGGGACGTGCTGGGCTTGGCAGCGCTGGAAGGACGGGGACCTGGGCTTGTGGCAACATGGCGGGTCTTTGGGGCCGAATTTGTGTGAAGCAACTGGCTCTTCCGTGAGCAGTTCAGGCCCCAAGAGGTTAACCCCTTATTTCCGGGTGATTTGGGCAACTGAGTCTTTGGCGTCACCCCAATTTCAGGCCCCTTAGACCGATGCGTTGGGAAGCAAATGGCTTTTCCAGAGCAAGATGGACCTTTTGCTCCGGGGGAACAACCCAGAAGTGGGCGAGTCGCAAAAAATTTGGGCGCCCCCAAGATGGTTGGCTTCCTTTACACATCCAGATCGGTCAAAATGGCAAGGAGCTTCAATAGGGAAGCCCCCTTTTTTTCTCGGCTTGGACAGACATCCCCGTGGTGTCATACCCAAATCGAGTTGCTTTTCAAGGCCCCCATTGCGCTGGTTTGTTTTTTGGATTTGGGAAAACGGGAAACCAAGCATTGATGGACCATTGGGGTTTGGTATTTAAAAGGAAACTAAGAGTAACCCGACCAGTTTAGGGTACCCATATTTCGACAACCTTGTTCAAGGGGGACAATTGAACGTGTATTAGAAACACAATCTTCAAGTTGACTGTTTGCTTTTCAAGAGGGACAACTTCAAGTTGTGTTGTACACCACAAACAGAGAGAGAGAGAGAGAGTGGAATTAACACGTTCATTAAGTGTTTGGTTCCTTGAGATGGCGAGCCAAAACAGGATTGTTGTTATGATGGAATAAACAAAGCACTGGGCTTAGGTTAAGCCACGAAACATGTTAGGCAAAAAGGCACAGGTGCTATGGTGCTCCGAGTGCAGACATCGGCATGTCCAAGATTCGTTGCTCTCGAGCTTGGTCATAGCGTGTGAGAAAAACTTGGCATCGCAGAACTGCCGGCTTTCCGGCGTGCCGGCTACGTTTCTGCCAAAGTGAACGTGTTGCACATATTGGAGCCATGGGCGCGTGCTACGTGTACAAAACAGAATTCATGACTAAGATGTGGGTCAGGTTATAGGCTCTGTGTCCACAAATATGTCTCCTTGCTGGTGCTCAGTAGGGAATGTGTGAATGAACCCAGGCTTTGGTCCCCTAACCCACCCGTATGGTGTATCTCGGGCCCATTCCCTCATGCCATGTGGAGCACCACCTTGGTTTCTAGAGTTTGGGTCCCCCATGGGTTAGGCCGTGTGAGGAAAACGCGTGTCGCGTTTTCTTTTTTGCAGCGCTGGGAGAAGTGAGATCAGACATGTAGAGGAACAACTCATCAAGTGCTAAACAAGTTTCGAAGTTGTGGTCCCCCCGGATCACATGTGATTTGCGATTGTCGCATGTGCCTCACGTGTTTTCAGGGCCGTTTTTTGGGCCAAGGGAGCCGAGCAGCATGTCTTAAACCACGGTCTCTGCCGCGAGGGTGGACTTGCGAGACCAATTGGCGGCGGGGCCAGGATGCAGGCGCGGATTCGGACGCTAGCAGACAGCTATAGATTGGCTAGACATACTGGCAGCCTGTGAGATCCAGGGATTTGCGTTTTTCTTGAAATTCCCGTGAGTTGCGGCGAAATGCCGTCGTTGAGTACGCGAGATGCAATTTTATCGCTGTGGACCCGCCGGCAAAAACTGCAAGTGCGCAGACCCCGGTTGCAAAGTAATGTTTGCACACCGAACCTGATGGGCATGTGGGGGGGGGTCGAACTTGAAACAAGGCCAAGTCTGACTCTTCTGGTGAGTTGGCCAAGGTGAAATAAGGGCTCTGGCAAACTTGGATGTCCTGCGCTTGCAACATGCGTCGGACAGCTTAGTCAGTCATAATCCGCCAGGTCACCAGATGTTTTGCTTTGGGCTTCTCGGGTCTTAATCGGGTCCCGTGGTATACACTTGTTGTTGCTTACTTGTTCATTCGTTCCGGGTGGTTCGCATTGTGTGCCTGCTGTTGCCTTCGGGAGAACCCCGAAGACCACCAGCGAAATGGATGCTATGAGAACAGTACCTAGCCCTTGGTGAGCACGACTTGTTAAACATGACCAAGCAATGATGTCTCCCGCCAGTCATCCTTTTGATAGGAAAACTGGACACCTCCCACCAACTCACATGGAACCCGGCGTTCGGGGGGGTCCTGTTTTGGACCATCTTCTTTTTAAAAGGACCGGATCCCGAACGTCGAACGGTTCCATGTGGAAAGGGTGGGAGGGTAGTTCAGCCATTTTAGCCGTATCTATTCGTTGTAAGTTGGCAATTGAAGCTTGGCCATTCTGCCAGTGTAGTTGTCTAGGTCCCCCAGCAGTGCCCTTTCTCTCCCCTTTCTTGGTTGGGAGGGTTCCCGTACTAAAATAGACTAAAGAAAAAGAAGCTGGTCCCTTAAAGTATATATATATACATATATATATTTGTTAGTTGTATGTTTTGTGGTGAGTTGTCTGTTGGCTTTGTGGTTCAAATCGTTTTTACTCCCCGAAGTCGATCTCCGCCCAGACGACTTCGACTGGAACTTGTCGCCGCTGCTGGAAGCCCTTGAGAGGCCAGGAATGTTGCGAAACGGTGGTTCCTTAAAAGGGAGCCAGCCACAAAGATATGCAGTTTCCTTCTATTTGCTGAATATTTTTCTATTTTGCCCTGTTGGTTTTAAAGGAAATTATCACTACTGAAAATACCTGGACCTTCCGACATGTAAAATTAGCGCCGCTTCCCAAAACAGCAATAAATTTTGCTGGTTGCAGAAAAAAAACACTCTTTCAGAGAAAACGCGCTCGCCGTGAGTCCAGCTCATGACCAGGCAAAAAAAGAGAGGCCGTTTCACCGGCAAATTACGCCGTTTTGCAGTTTTTACTGATGCTAGAGTGTGCAAACACTGAAAACTGTTGGCAGGCGAAACTAGCCGCCGTTGGGTCAAAAAACATAGTGTTTGACAAAACAGCAATAATTTTGCACATGTTGGAAGACCCAGGTATGTGTATTTTTCCAGGGGGCTTAAGCAAATTGCAGTTTCCTTTCGGTTTCCCTTGAAGCAGCATCTAAAAGAGAGTCCCAATTTGGTTTTGCTCACTTTCCCAAAGCGAATCGACCTTTTAACCTTTTGGTTGTCCTGCTTCGGGCCATGTTTAGCGGAGGTCCCTTTAGGTTCACTCACCTTTTGTTTCCAGGTTCTTTGGGCAAGTGAGTTTGGTTCCCTTGAAGCACTGTGTAATTTGTTGGATACCCCCGAACGGTTGTTTTCATGCAGTCCTTTCAACATGATCATCGAGGCATTTACAGGCATGCGGCATACCCCAAGTTTGGTCACCCATTGGTAAGTCTTGTTGTCCAACGTGGTATGAGGATACGGGCTGTTACCGAACAAAAAACATCCCCTGAACAAGCAACCAGCAAGCCATACAAACACACAATCACAGACGCAAGCACAACCAAACTCTGACACCGGCAATCAAAGGCGAGCGCAGACAACATCGCGTCGCCATTACAGACGGAGCCCCGCGACACTTGTATCTCATTTCATCGCAACGGTTCAAGCCAAACATAGCGCAATTCCCAATGCGTCGTCAAGTGGCAATCGTGGGCATTGTTCCACATAATGGATTTCGCAGCACTTTGTCGTATTCGTTGCAGTCCCCAGGAGAGCTCGCCGCGCAGCCGCGCTCTCCGCGCAGCCCTTTTTTGGCTGCCGTTTACATCGCCTTTCTCTTCTGTCTGTGCAAGTTGAAGACTGCCTCGTCTGTCTGAGCTTCTTCATTCTTCTGTCTGCACAAGCGCGAGGCCGCTCTGTATACAGTAAAATTGTCTTGCAGTTGTTCTTAAACACCGGCCTCATCACGTAGTCCCACACACACTGGAAGTGTCATTGCATCATGTGCATCACTCTATGTCCGTGCGTGCCTGAATGCCTGCGTGCCTGCCTGCCTGCCGGCCTGCCTGCCTGCCTGCAAGCCTGCGTGCCTGCGTGCCTGCGTGCGCGCGTTTGTGTGTTTTTGTGTATTTGTGTTTGTGTGTGTGTGTGTGTTTGTGCGTCTGCACATCTGCGCGTCTGCGCGTCGGCGCGTCTGCGCGCCTGCACGTCTGCGCGTGTGCGCAGGTGAGCGGGTTCGCAACTGTGCGGGTGCGTGGGTGCGCGGGTGCGTGTGCGCGGGTGCGCGCGTGAGCGGGTGCGCGCGTGCGCGGGTGTATGTGTGTGGGTGCGTGCGTGCGTGTATGTGTATGTGTATGTGTAGGTGTAGGTGTAGGTGTATGTGCCTGTGTGTTTGTGTATGTGTTTGTGTTTGTGTTTGTGTTTGTGCTCGTGTTTGTGTTTGTGTTTGTGTGTGTGTGTTTCACAAACGCAGACACACAACATACACAGGCAAGCAAACAAGCAGCCAAGCAAACGAGCAAACCACGACCACGTCGACGAACACGGCAACGCGCCAGCATGCTACGTACACCAACACGAATCGAGCGCCATAATACAAACACAAAGGCACAGGCACGTGCGCACACACACACACATCCACAAACATGCCACCGCAAGACACACCAACGCCCATCAAAGACCGCACACACACACACAAACTTACAGAGACACACACACACACACACGCACACGCACACGCACACACATGCACGCACACACACAAACACACACAAACACACACACACACACACACACACACACACACACACACACACACACACACACACACACACACACACACACACACACACACACACACACACACACTTACATACCCAACCACCCAAGCACCCACCCACCCACCGACCCACCCACCCACCCACCCACCCACGCACGCACGCACGCATGCATGCATGCACGCACGCACGCACGCACGCATGCATGCATGCATGGACGCATGGACGCTTGCACGCTGCTATGACGCTTACACACTCTGGTTGAAGGGTGTTTTAGCCATGACTTGGGTATACCTGGCAGATGATTTCAGGGAGAGCGTGGCCTTGGCTGAGGAGCAAAACTGCATCAACGCATTGCAACCGGAAACAAAACCAACATCAAGGACCAACATCACACCCGCTTGCAATGGCGGGTATGCATCCGTCCAGTGGATGCCTCTCTCTTTGATGCATTGCTTCGTCGGACCGAGTCGCACCAGAGAGCTGGGTCACCCCGTGGAGCACGTTCTGAATCGGAAGACATGGCAGCTAGCCACGTTGCATACACACACACACACACACACACACGCACACGCACACGCACACGCACACGCACACGAACACGCACACGCACACGCACACGCACGCACACATACACAAACGCGGGGACAGACACACCCACTCAGGCTGAAACTGACACCAACATAAACACACTCGCACATACACACATACACGCAGTGCACAGACACATGGGCAAATGACAATTGGCAGTTTATTGTTTGTTTGGATTTGTTTACCCAAAGCTGCCCGGGTGCACACGTTGGGTGTTGGGCTTTTCTCGGAGGTTGATATATGGTGCATGTTTCCATTTCCGAGACCCCTTTGAGCGAGGCGACATGAGGCCATCCCGGGAGCTGAAGCCGTGCTTTTGTGCGGCTGCCCCTTTGGGTTTGGTTCAAAGGGAATTTAGAAGAACACCTTTTTTTCTGAGTCCCCGGAAATTGACACAGACCCAATTTGAAGGAGCCGCGGATGGCAGCCGCTGCTCCATTCCGTGCGTCCGAGGGCCAAAGTTGGGCCTCGAGACGCGTGCAGAAGGTGCTGCGTTCCCCTTCCGTTGATTCTGGTTGATGTTGTCAAGGAGAAGCGGGCCACACTACGGCATGAGCAAGGCGTAATACGACAGGTTTAACGTGGCCTCTCTATCTTGGCCAGCCACGATGGCTCACTTCTCAAGTTTCTGGATGTTGTATTTGTTCGGATTATCACAGATGTTGGTTCTTTGGGCATCTACTTGACACAACACAGGCAGAACTTATGGCGAACTCACCGACCGGGGGTAAAACGAGCTCGCCATAAAACAGGATCTTTTGCTTGGGGATCCCTTTCAGGTTTTGGACATATTGTACTAAAAACTGCAGATGGAAGAAACAATCTGAGGAAGCGAAAAGTGCACTTGGAGGGCGGCCCCAAACCTTTTGTCGCACCACTGAATGCCCCATCCACCAACAATCCATGAGTCATGCAACGTGCCCAGCAATAAGACACGATTAACAACTGTGGTGAAGGCGCCATATCAGCGAAGCCCAGCAAAAGGTTGTTTGGTAGCTGTGGGGTTCAGGGGCTGCAACTTGCTCGGATTAAGGCACAGCTGGCCAGACAGGTTTTCTTATGAAAGGAAAGGTTGCTCCAGGCGTCAAGGCTGTAAGTTCGACCACCTCAAGGTAGACAATTGGGAAACATTGGCAATGTGTGGTTCCTTGGGGCAAACCTTCTTTTGGATACCTGAGCGCATTGCCGAAAACGTTACGCATTCCATCGATTTGCCTTCTGCGATTCGCCCCAACAATTGTTTGGGGTCCAAAACAAGCAACCCCGTGCACAGGGCAATGTTGATGGATCCTTCAGTGGGTTTTTTTTGCACGACTTTACCAGGCACAAGGATTTACCATTTGACCCTGAAAAGGTTTCAACATGCAAGCCTCGAGTAGAAATATGTTTTCGGGAGTTGTTAGCTAGAGACACGGGTCAAAAGGCAACTCCTGCCGAGTCACAGCTTGCATCTTGCCTTTTCTCGCGAGCTGAACTGGGTCGTCAAGCCCTCACTCCTTTCTGGGGGGGCCTTCCGAAGGAGACAGAGCCCAGTTCCTTCTTCTTTTTGGCCAAAATAAGGGGGACCCTTAAATGGTTTGCCAAAAAAGAACCTGAGAAGAGTAGCCTCAAGAAAAAACAAGTCCCGGTTGAGGACACCTTGGTCGCATCGCGCGGTTTTTATGGGACGCCGCAGGCCAGGCATACCAGAACGTGCTGAAGGCGTCGGATCCGAGTCAGGGGCCTCAGCGAGAGGGAGCACACGGATTCAGTGACATGGCCCGGTTGCCGATATTTGGTTGGATCCTTGGAGATAAGAACTTTTTGGTTGAACCAGTGGATTTTCCGAGTTAGAATTTCACTTTATGCATATTAATTATTTTTGGTTGAACCAGTGGAATTTCCAGTAGAATTTCTGCAGACATGTAAAGGTTTGTGCGTGCCCCCGGAGATCATTCAGCGGACCAAGAGAAAAGGGTCTCCAAGCCATGTCTTCATGGTAGCGGAGCTCTCGGGCACGACCAGGGGCAAGTCCGCGGCCAAGGACAAGCCCTACAGGAGGAGGATCGGGGTTCCCCGAGAGCGGCCAGCTGGGCCACAGAGGGGAGCGGCCGAGTCGAGGTCGGAGGACGCTCGGCAGCTGCAGAGGTTTGAGGAGCTGCGGCAGCGAGGCAAGCCCGTTTGGCGGTGGAACCACTGGAGGTGGGTCCTGGCCTTGCTGGTGGGCATCTTCACCTACGAGGGAGGCTTCTTTGTGTTGGTCGGCTTGATCCTTGAAGAGGGCGATGGCGACGATACAGGAGCTCACGGCGGTGGTGCAGCAGATGCAGCAGCAGATGGCGCAGTTGGCTCAGGAGAATGCGGGACTCCGTGATCGGGTGCAAGCGGCAGAGCAGCAGACGGCTGGAGCCGGCGGAGGATCAGGGGGCTCGGCGGAAGTGCTGCAAGCATTGAGCCGGTTGCCGGAAGTCCTGGAGAAGGAGCCGAAGATCGATTCCGGGTCTGGGCCTTGAAGCTGGAGGACTACGTGGCAGGCGTGATCGGCGGCAAATCCCGTGAGGTGCTGGAATGGGCTGCTGAGCAGGAGAACCCCATCGCGCAGATGGACATCGACAACCAGTTCGGGGCAGGAGCAGATCTTCTGGACCAATGGGATGAGGTTGATGAGATGAACCAACAGGTCTACACCATCCTCAGGGCGACCACGGAGGGGGCGGTCTTCGACCTGGTGGAGAACGCGCCGAAGGGTGCTGGATTGGAAGCTTGGAGGGCCCTGCATAGGAAGTTCGACCCGAGCACCGGAGGACGCAAGCGCATAATGCTTCAAGCATTGACGAGCCCAGAAAGATCCTCATACGAGAACCTCGGCAATGCCTTAGAACGTTGGAAGGCATTGAGAAACAGATACGACCGCAAGAAGGATCAGTTCGGGAAGCGTGAGGTGTTGCAAGACAGCCTGGCGATGAACGCTTTGGAGAAATTAGTTCCAAAGGAGATGGAGCAGCACCTCATGCTGAACTACACGAGGTTCCGGACCTTTGAGGAGATGGAGCAGGAAGTGGTGACCTATATGGAGGCGAAGACGGGGAGCAAGCTGACAATCTCGAAGGACTTCAGCAAGTCCTCAGCAGGTGACGTGGCTCCCATGGATGTGGACTCCCTGGTCCGGGCGGTCAATGGCAATTTGGCCTCACTCGTGAAGGGCAAGAAAGGAGGTGGAAAAGGAGGCAAGGCCAAGTTCGAGGGCAACTGCGACAACTGTGGCAAGAAAGGCCATAAGAAGAAGGACTGCTGGTCGAAGCCGCAGCAGGGATCAAAAGGAGGAGGCGCGAAGTCTCGAAGCAACAGCCAGAGCGCCGGCAAGGGCAAGTTTGATGGCATCTGCAACAACTGCGGGAAGAAGGGCCACATGAAGAAGGATTGCTGGGCGAAGGGTGGTGGAGCTTCATCATCGTCGGCGCCTACAAGTCCGAAAGGTGGCAAAGGCGGCAAGCGGGAAGCGGCATCGTTGGAGCAGCCGGGAGATGAGCCGGAAGGCGAAGCGAACGGGCTGGACCTTTGCGCGCTGTCGTCAACGGCGAGGGTGTCTACAACGACCTCGTTTGCGAAAAGGGTGGCTATCAAACGACGAGAGCTTGGCGGCGAGATCAACCTGCTGAAGTGCAACTTCGACACTGGCGCTTCGGTGACAGCTATCCCGAAGAGGTACAAGCGCGAAGGAACTGGAGGTGGAAAAGGAACGTTCAAGACCGCCTCGGGTGAGCTGATCAACAACTACGGCCCGGTGAAGATTGGCGGCTATGACATGAACGGCGTGAAGCGCATGGTGAATGGGAATGCGACGGACGTGCACAAGGTCCTGATCAGCGCGGGCAGGTTGCATGGAAAAGGGCACAGCACTTGGCTGTGGAAAGGCGGAGGAACTATCATGCCGGTGGAGCATCCTGTCTATAAGACGCTGGAAGAGGCCTACGAGAAGGCGCTGGAGCTGTACGGTGACAAGGGCATGATCCCGGTGGTGGAGGAGAACGGCATCTACAACTTCTACCTGGAGATGCCCGACCCAGAGAGCGCGGATGAGCAGGTGGCGGAACTGGAGATACAGGCCTCGGCGAGCGGGTTGATGAAGAGCAAGCCCAAAGCCAAGGCAGCGAGAATTGACGAGGAGCGCAACACGGTATGGGCTCTGGAGGATGAGATCGGAGCTCAGCAAAAGGGTCCTGAGGAGTTGGTGGAGGCCAGACCTGCTCACCCGGGCTGGGTGCCGCCGCAGCCAAGCGAGCGTGAGAGAAAGGAGCACGAGGCGAGCGGCCATGCGGTCTACAGGAGCTGGTGCGAGATGTGTGTCAAAGCAGCAGGCCTTGTCCAGAAGCACGTGAAGGTGGACCATGGCGATGAGAATCCCGACATGTCCACGGTGAGCCTCGACTACTTCTACATGGGCGAGGCCGAAGGTGCGAAGCCGAACATTGTAGCTCGGGACCGGAAGACCGGGCTGATGACGGCAACCTCCATGGAAAGAAAAGGGCTCGTGGATGCGACGGCCCAGAAGATGTTGACCAGGTTCCTGGAAAGCTTGGGCTACAAGGAGGTGGTCCTCAAAAGCGATGGTGAAAGGAGCTTGGTGAAGATGAAGATGGAGGCAGCGAAGAAGGCGAGAGGATTGAACAAGGCGGTGCCAGAGGAGTCGCCGGCCGGAGATTCACGGTCGAACGGAGAAGCGGAGGCGGCTGTCAAAGAGATCAAATGGAGGTGCAAAGCCAATCTCCTGGCCTTGGACAAGAAGTTGGAAGGTGGAGTTCCTGAAGGGCATCCTATCACTTATTGGGCCCCGAGGTACTCTGCAGAGCAGCATGGCAGGTTCAAGGTCGGAGCAGATGGGAGGACGCCAGAGGAGAGACGAACAGGCAAAAGATGGGTGAAGGCCATGCCGGAGTTCGGCGAGAAGATCATGGTCAAACCTGCTGGAGGCGGAAAGAGAGGAGATTGGTCAAGGATGGTTAGCGGGAGGTGCCTGGGCACACACAACAGGTTTGGGTCGATCTTGGCCATGACGGATGCCGGAGTGGTGGTTGGCACGGGCTTCCACACGGTGCCTGAGGATCAGAGGTGGTCAAGGCTGGAGCCTGGATTACGTGGTGTGCCCTGGGACATCAAGAAGTATGTCAACCCGCAGCCAGAGGAGCGGCAGCAGCAACAGCAGAAAGAAGGTGAGGGTCAGAGGCTGCCCCCGGTGGTCCTCGTGGCCCCAGCTCCCGGACCTGGAGGAGAGGTCCCGGTTGAGCGCCCAGAGGAGCATCAGGGGGGAGAAGCCCCAGAGGCAGAAGGTCACTCGGCAAAGGGCCGGGCGTGGCCGGTGAGGAGAACGATGATGCAGAAGTATGGGAGCACTCCAGGATGCCAAGGGTGCCATTCAATCAACACGGGTGGCGCGCTGGTTCAGGTGAGCCACTCAGAGGAGTGCAGAGTGAGGATGAAGAGGAGAATTGCAGAGTTTGTGAAGAAGGATGAGGAGAAGATGAAGAAGCAGAAAGATGAGGACGAGAGAGAAATTGCGAGAAGGGCGAAGAAGAGAGTAGCGGAAGAAGAAGCGAACGATGAGGCAAGGGCTGAGGCTGAGCCGTCAAGTTCAAGCCGGGGCCCCGATGCCGGGGAAGCATCGCCAAAGCGGAAAGGAGGAGAGCAAGGAGCAAGGGACATCGAAGATGTCTTGCGAGATATGGAAGAGGATGCGAGCGGCCAGGCAGGCTCGAGAAGGATGGAGGCAGAGGAGATCCTGGCAGAGGCCGGGAGCAAGGAGGCTGCAAGCATAGTGGCTAGCCTAGGTGCGTTGGATGTGCTGGAGGTGTTTTCACCTCAGCGTGTGACAAAGGAGCTGAAGCGGTTCGGCATGCGTGACGGAGCGGCGGTGGACCTAGAGGAGATGAAGCCAGATGGGTCAGAGAGGTGGAACCTCGACAGGCCAGAAGATCAGAAGGAGGTGCTGGAGATGATTCAGGTGGAGGAGCCGTGGCTCCTGACGAGCTCACCGCCGTGCACTACGTTTAGCCCACTGAGGAACGTGTCCAATGGCAAGAGGGACCCGGGCGTGGTGCAAGAGGAGGAGGAGCTTGGTAAGGCAAGGATGAGGACCGCGATGAAGTGCTGCAAACAACAGCGGGAGCAGGGTGCCTTTTATCTCCATGAGCACCCGAAACCGTCCACGTCATGGAAGATGCCGGAAGTGGAAGAGGAGGTGAATCGAGACGACACGTACTTGGTTCAGAGTCCGATGTGCCGTTGGGGCATGAAGATGGAGGACCGAGAAGGGGAAATCCTGCATGTGAGAAAGGAGACTTTGTGGCTGACGAACTCGAGGAGGATCGCAGAAGAGCTGGAGGGCGTGTGTGAGAATGTCCTACAAGGTCGAGAAGTGCATCGGCATGTTCATCTGGTGGGAGGTGGACGAGCTAAGGCTGCGCAGGTCTACCCCAAGGAGCTGGTGGAGGCAATTCTACGTGGCCTGAGGAAAGAGCTACGAGAGAGGGGAGAGATCAGTGCGGTGGAGGAGCAGTTGTCAGGCCCGACACCGGATGAGTACGTCGAGCAGGAAGAGCTCTACAAGGAGGAGTTCGGCCAGTTTGTGGATGATGTGACCGGTACGGAGTTGCCGGCACACCTGGTGAAGGCGGCGCGAAAGGAGGAGCTAGGCTGGCTCCACAAGGAGGGCGTCTACGTGAAGGTCCCAAGGAGGATCTGTGAAGGGAAGGGCATGAAGCCCTTGCAGTTGAAGTGGCTGGACATCAACAAGGGAGACGCGACCCAGGTGAAGGTCAGGAGCAGATTGGTGGCGAAAGAAGTGCGAAAGGCAAAAAGGCCTGAAGATCGACTTCGGGCGGAGGAAACGTTCGCGGCGACCCCGCCGCTGGAGGCGGTGAACCTGCTCCTGAGCCTGTTCATGACGGAGAACCCAGAGGAGCCGGACGCCAAGGTGGCTTGCTGGGACATCAGCCGAGCACACTTCATGGGACGTGCGGAAAGAGAACTGTACGTGGAGTTGCCGGAGGAGGACCAGTGCGGAGATGATGGTGAAGAGAGTCCGGAGCCTATGGTGGGACTACTTCGCAGGTCTATGTATGGGACGCAAGATGCCAGCAAGGTGTTCCAGGGCGACTACATCGGCTGGTTGAAGGAGCATGGTGCAGAGTTTTGTGCACTGTGCCCCGCAATCTTCAAGATAGCGGAGAGAAGGTTGATTGGCCTGGTCCATGGGGACGACTTCATGGTGAAGGGCAACGGGGCCAACTTGCAGTGGTTGGACGGCGTGCTGAACACGCGCTACACGGCAAGGCTGGAGGCCATGCTTGGCCGGGGCGCGGAAGATGACAAAGAGATGTTCTTCTTGAACAGGAAGATCCGCTTCAAGCTGGATGATGCGGCGAGGTGGAAATTGGAGTTGGAGGCGGATGCAAGGCACGCGGAGATAGTGATGCGCTACTTCGGGTTCAATGAGAAGACCAAGGGCGTGGACATCCCGGAGGAGAAGATGCGGGACGCCGAGAGAGTTGCTGAGGAGCGCCTGCCAGAGCTGGATGCCGAGCAGGCGGTGGACTATAGGAGCATGGTGATGCGCCTGGCTTATCTGAGCCAGGACCGCCCTGATTTGGGGCATGCGGTAAAGGTGCTGAGTTCGGCAATGAGGTCGCCGAAGCAAGGGGACATGCAGCGGCTGAAGCGCGTGGCGAGGTACTTGGTGAAGGTTCCCTACCTCAAGAAGATCTTCAAGCAGCAGCCTATGAGAGAAATGGAGGTCCGAGCTTGGTCGGACAGTGATTGGGCTGGTGATCCGTTGACACGGAAGTCGGTGACGGGGGCGGTGATCAAGAACGGTGGCCACACCCTCATGGTGCGCGGTGTGACACAGAAGATCGTTGCGCTGAGCAGCTGCGAGAGCGAGTACTATGGAATGTGTCGGACGGCCACTTTGGCCGAGTTCGTGAGGAACGTGATGGCCTTCTACATGGGTGAGAAGGTGCCGGTGGTGAAGATGCTGGTGGATAGCTCCGCGGCGAAAGCCATGACGGAGCGGAGAGGCGTCGGGAAGACGCGGCATGTGCAAGCCCGGTACTTGTGGCTGCAGGACCGGGTGGCGGAGAAGGCGCTCAGGGTGGAGAAGACGCCTGGAGCGGTGAACGATGCGGACGTGGTGACGAAGGTCCTGTCGGGTGGCGTCATGAGAGGCCATTTGACCCGAATGGGATTCGAGGCCAGTGACAACAAGGGTCACAAGGCCTTGTTCTTTTAGGGGTGAGATGCCCCTCAGGCCAGTTGGGCCTTCGATGCACAGGGGGTGCAGACATGTAAAGGTTTGTGCGTGCCCCCGGAGATCATTCAGCGGACCAAGAGAAAAGGGTCTCCAAGCCATGTCTTCAATTTCACTTTGCTCAGGGAAGTCAACTGCAACCGAGCTGCTGTAGACATGAGCTGGTAAGGATAGAGGGATCTTAACCAGGGCACCCGCCATTCCAAGGTCCGTTGGAAGGCTCTGGCAGAGAAATTGCAACCTTGCTCACCCATGATTTTCCTGGAGTGAATGCTTTAAGGGGGGCAACTTTCTGCCACACAGGGCCAAATTCTTACCTGGGTGTCTCTTCAGGGCGTTTGCCTTTTTCGGGATTTGCAAATTGAATCGATTTCAAGGGATTTAGGAACCGTTCCTGGAGGACCGTGTTCCTTTTAAAGGGGTCAGGTTCCATGTGAATTGGTGGAAGGCAGCTCCTGTTGCCTTGTACTCCTATTGGAGGGCGTTCATGTACAGCCTATGGCAACTCCAGAGTCTTCCGGCCAAGCTTCGTCTGCCGGTAAACTCCGACGAAAAAGATTGGTTTGGGTGGTCCAGAGCCACATTTATTCACGCCCTCATTTGTTGGACTTTCAACGTTTTGGGAAGACCGTTTGAGTAGTAAACAACAAAGTTTGAACATTTTCTGGCCAATATACTCAGGAAGTGAGTTTACCAAAAAAAGACTCGTTGTAGAAGGTAACGGCCAGGATAACGGCTGATGAAACTCAATCCATCATCTTGCCCACCTACGATGCTTTAACCGCATATCGGCTGTTTGCTTCACCCCTGCCTCGCTTTCCGTTCTATCGTGCTCTTCGTTCTTCGGGGTGCTTTGATGTTCGGGGCCCCATGTTGGATCACGCGTTGAAGCCAGCGGCCTCCGATTTATTCGGAAGGGTCCTGTACTTGACACACTGCCATCTGTAGGCATTTTTGCACTTTGGTCTCTTTGTTGGCGATCTGGGTAGTGCAAAAGGGATCTGCGTTACGCGTGTGTGCATGCGTGACATGGGCACAGCTTGCATTCAGCTTTGGCAGGGAAAATGGGCTTCATGTCTGACCAACTCTGCCAGCTCACAGGCGGCATGCGCCAGTTTGATTCGAAGTTGCCAATGCGAAGCTTGCAGCCCGGTTTGCGGCAACAACAGAAGTCAGAAGCATGCAGGCCACACCCCTTGCGTGAGGGATAGAGACCCCCAAGCACCAGTTAGAAGCTCCCAGCTGTGCTTCGCCTCCACTCACTTCCATCTCCAGCCGGTTTCATGGGAAGATCGTTCTGGCCAGCCACCAGTTCGTTTCTGGCGGTTCTGAGATGGAAGAAATCAGCCGCTCCAGGCAGAAAGAGCCCAGCCCTTCTGACTCGGATCTGCAGTCAGACTGACTGCTCCATGCCGCGCGAGCCACCGCCGGAGCTGCAGCCGGGGGAAGATGTGGAGCCCATCCAGTGCTCAGGCCGGAAGTCGGGGACCACCACCCGCGGTGCCCTTGGTTCCACTTGTTGACACCCTGAGGAGTTCCTGGGCTTGAGTCACTTTTTGGGGAAGGATCATGTTTAGCGGCAAATTAGAAGGTCTGACGGATTTCTCGGCCGAGCCACTCAGGAAGTGGGTAGACTTGCCCCCAGTTCCCCTTTTGAGGGTAATGAACCACCCACGGGTTTAAGTCACCCTGGCGTGGTCCAAAATAAAACCCTGCACAGTGGTGCCGTTTGTTCCTTTCTTTCAAGATTCACTTTAAAATCGAGGACCAACAAACGGGTTGCCCGTTTTTTCTCGCCAAGGCCACTGGGACCGCCCCTTGCAATGACAACAAGTGTGTGTTCTGCCTTGGCTTTTGTGGCTTTGTGATTTTTTTATGCTCTAGGGCGGCTGACATGTCGACATGGTCGACACGGTCCAGATGCGGCGCTTGACACCGAAATCATATTTTTTAACAGAAGCCAAAGTGGCCGTTTTGAAAGTTGACCTCCAAATGTAGCAGCAGTCTTCCGGCACTCCCTTACCAGCCTCGACTCTCCCTTCCCTCGTAGATCACCTTTCTAACTCGCGATGACGCAGCTCCAACCCATGGTGAACATTGTAATTACTTTACACACAAATCTTAATTCACGTTGGTGAAAGTGTTGTCTTTGTCATTGGCGTTACTCACAAATTCATCCCATGAAGAACATGTCTGCTTTTTCATTGGCTTTACACACAAATTCGACCCATGCTGGTGAACATTTGCATTTTTCATTGGCTTCACTCACAAAACCATCCCACGTTGGTTGGGCGCCGCCAGGCCGGGAGCTGGCCAAAGAGTTGGAGGCCGTGCGAACTCAGCTCGCCGAGCCGAAGGAGCTCTGGGGGGGCGCTCGCGCGGGCGCGGGCGCGCTCGGGATGGGAGCGAGGGCGGTCGGATTGGGTGAGACGCATGCCTCAGTTCCGGGACTCGGAGTTGAGTCACTTGTTTTTTTTTTTGGGGGGGGGGTGGTTGGACCAAATTTGAGTGGCAAACACCAAGTGTGGAAGCTTCTTTCGGCAAACCCGCTCAGTGAGCGTTAGATTCCACTTTCACTGGCGAGTGATTTCAGTGAGGCCCAAGCTTCTGTCGTCTCGATCAGGCTGGTTTTATGTTTTGTGGCCCCAGGTAGCCCTACTGTTGGAAATGCCGCCCAAACACAAGGGCATGAAACGTGGGCGCACCTTGGCTTGGCCACCCAACCCCGTGCCCCATTGCGCCGCTTGGTTTATGTGGGTTGCTGCCACGGCCGAGCAACCTCGTCGTGCAATGAAGCCCGGAAGCCAAAGCATCGAATCGGTCTGAATGTCAGCTGGTTGCGCACACAGTGTCTAAAGAGTTCGGGCTCCATTTGGCGTGTTGTCGGGGTTGTTTGATTGAGGTCAGCAGGCTTACATGAGTCCTGACTGAATGCGAATATGCTCTGAAACCCGACCCTTTGTGGAAGGAGAAATACAAAGCATCAGTGGTCGAACGATGGTGTTGTTGTTTGACTGTTGCCATGATTGTATTGTTTGCGACGGCCTGTGCTGGAGGATTGCTTGCGCGAATCGGAGCAATAGCATATAATGACTCCTTTGGATTGGGCTAGCTTTGAAGGCCCTCACCCTGATGCACTCGCATGAGAAAGCTTGAACTCAGAGGATCTCAGAGGCCTTTGAGGCAATTCCCCGGCCTCAACCTGTCAATGCACCTTTTTTGGGGGCCACATGCAATCTTGCCTCACCTTGCGCGTTGTCCCTTGGTCATGGCAAGATTTGGGTGTGACATAGCTATGAGTTTTGGTGAGGACCACCTTAACGCATGGATGAAAGAAGTAACATGAACGATGCCAAGCAAAGGTTTTGAAATTCAGACCCAACCAGTTAATCGCAGGGATGTCAACTTTCATTCGGGTATGTACCTCAAAATAGGGCTACCTCAAATCATGGCGTGGGTTTGCCTTTTGTGTTCCTTTAAAGAAACCTACAAAAGGACACTCCAAGACTTTTGGGTCTGTGAAGCCTTTTGGTTCCCTCAAAAGACATTCCCTTCCTCCAACTAACATGGCACCTGTGGGGAGGTACCTGGAAGATTCATTTCCTTGAGCCCCTGTCGGTTGCCATGATTCTAGGTTAGCAATCGTTCTTTTCCAAAACCAGCCATTTCCACAAGGGTTTGGGTGGTTTGCTAGAAAGAAGGATCCCTGGAAAGAATGGAAATGGAAGTTACACCAAGAAAAATAATCTGACCTTCCCAGCAGAGACCTTCCCTACTTCACTACAGGGTCAAGTTCAGAGCGACATATTTCATTCCAGGTGACTTCCGAGGGTACACTCGCGCAGTGTTTCTCGGTCAGGACTGGACGGTGCGCCTGAAGGCGCTGCGCAGGCTGCAGGGCCTGTTGCTGGGGCAGCCCAAAGGCGGCTTCCGCGGCCGCGGCCTTCCTTTGAATCAAAGAACATATACATATATATATATATATTATAGTAGTGAATATATATACATATATATCAGTGTATATATATACATATATATATATATAACCAAAAACCATCCCCCCAGAAGTCTTCCATGCCCCCCAGTTCCAAGAATCTTTGCTGTACACATTCCTAGCCTCTCCAAGTGTTGGATGGATTGTTGGGGGGCAAGCCAAACTTGTTCGAAAAAGGACAGCGGCCCCCAGAAAGGACTAAGGCCCGTCCTATGTGCGTTTTTGTCTCAGGACGCAAATGTGTGCCATGGTCAAACGACCCATAGGCCCTGAAGAATGGAATCTAAGCATTGGAAGGGTTTCATACACACAAGCCCTTACCAGAGTAACGAGAAGGATTCGAGATGGCCCCAACTATATAAAGATGACATTTAAGTTGTATCTCTTTGGTCATTGGATGGCGGAGCCATCACTGCAGCATGATTTGTCCATTCGGCCAGTGTCATTCGTTGTTTCGGCAATGTAGGGAAACCCAAAGCTATTTTGAGACTCATACCATTGTTAGTTGTTACTTGTTGGTTTATGTGTTTCATTGGTTGGTTCTTGCAGCGGGTGCATTTTTTTTTTTTTTTTTTTTTTTTTTTTTTTTTTTTTTCGGAACACCTCCAAACAAATGCAAACCACCCTTAAAGAGGGAAGTTGAAGTTTATTTGATTAGTTAGTTTCTGTGTTTCTTTGTTGCTTTGTTGTTTGCCAGTCAGTCAGTTCGTTAGTCAGCCAGTCAGTCAGTTAGTTGGTTAGTTGACGTTGGTGAGTTTGGCTCTTTGGTGGTTTGCTTTTTGTTAATTGTTTGTTCATTTGTCAGTTAGTCAGTCAGTCAATCAGTCAGTCAGTCAGTTAGTCAGTCAGTCAGTCAATCAGTCAGTCAGTCAGTCAGTCAATTGATTGGCTGTTTGGTTGCTTGCTTGCTTGCTTGCTTGCTTGCTTGCTTGCTTGCTTGCTTGCTTGCTTGCTTGCTTGCTTGCTTGAGTGAGTGAGTGAGTGAGTGAGTGAGTGAGTTTGTGATTGGTCGGTTGCTTGCTTGGTTGGCTCCTTGTTTCCTTGGTTGGTTGCTTGTTTGCTTGCCTGTTGGCTGTTCGGTTGGTTTGTTTGTCGTTTGGTTGGTTGGTTGGTTTGATGATCGGTTTTTGTTTGCTTGGTCGGTTGGTTTTCTTCGGTGGGGGCTCATTTCGGCGGGTCAGGCGCTTCGGCTGCGAAAGAGCTGCACCACGCGCCGCTGCACCACGCGCTGCTCAGCCAGGACGTCGGGACGATGGACGTCGATGGACGGAGGGACGTGGTGACGTCGGTGTGCTTTTGATCGGTTTGTGTGTGTGTGTGTGTGTTGATCATACTCAAAGATGTATGTGCATAGGTGACATAGTTTACCAAACTCAAAGAAAAATGATCCTTTTGCTTCTTCGTTTGGGCCTATTTGGTGACATGTTGTCCTGTTTCCGGAGGCTTCCGAAGGATCTCGAGGTGGGCAGGTGCAAAGGCTTTTCAACCCATACGCGGCAATGCTTGAGTTGGAAGTATCACCCCTCTCAGACAGGGGGTGTTTTTGTTATTATTATTTATTTGTTCAGGTTTGTTTGTTTGTGTGTGTGTGTGTGTTTCGACGACCGCTTTCCCTGAGGATTCGGGTCTTTTTTTCTGGTTCCAGATTTGTATGGTTCTTCTTTGAGAGGTTTCAGAGGTCCATGAGCATATCCTTAGGTTAGCTTGGATAGAAATGAAGGGATACAGTTACACTGGTTTAGATGGGTCTACGCCACCCATTTACCAGGAAACTCATCTATGTTTTTGTTCAAAAGAACGTGTATGGTGAGCTCCTGTGGGGTCGACTAGAACGCATTCTACTTACTTTTCCGGGCGGGGAGAGGTTGCTATCATATATGTCCTCAACAGATGCCTTTTTTCAAGGCTTGGAATATTGAACTCTGTAGATTCTTCCAGGGGACGGCGACATGTGGCAAAAGGGAGGGAAGGATGGCAACTTCTGGCCGAATTCCTCTTGCAATCTTCTTTCGGAGCTCGCCAGGCTCAAGATCTGCGCTCGGCTTTGGTGCGGGAGGCAGGCCTTGATGAAACCGCCAATTTCTGGCTTTGCGCGTAAGGCAACACGCAGTACTCACGTTTTGGTCTACTTTTTTTTTCCGGTGGTAGAAGGAAACCAAGAGGAAAACCGAAGCCAGTTTGGGGGTCCCCTACGCAAAGACCCTGTCATGATCCCTGTGTTGAGTTTCCCAGAAAGAACATCCAAGTAAACGTTGTAGTGAGAGCTGGACCTCATAGCCATGTTTCCGTACCCATTTTCGAAAATGGCTCGAAACTTTTGTTTACCCACGACTAAATGGGTGTGTCTTGTTTCATGGGACCTTTCAAAACGGTGTTTGCGTTTTTTGGTGTCCTTTTCAAACCAACCAAAAAAGGGGTGTCCTCCCCCCCCCAAAAAAAAAGAAGAGCGACTGCAGTCCCATATGATTTTTTTTTTCGGGGTTAAGGGACACCAAAAGGAAACCACCATTTTGAGGGGACCCCCACCCACCCCACCCTACCCCAGCCCACCCCACCCCACCCCACTCCGGGTCCCCAAAAAGCCACAGGGACCCAACAGCCAAATGGCCGCGAGAGGCGTGCATTGCGGTGCAGCTGATGGCCTCTCTGCTCGGCGAGGCCTGCGAGAGCCTGGCAGTGCCTGCATTGGGGGCCGCTCGGCCGAGAAAGGTTTGGGGCGCTGGCGCAAATCAGCCTATCAATCAATCAATCAATGAATCAAACAATCAGTCAGTCAGTCAGTCAATCAACCAAGCAATCAGTCAGTCAATCAACCAAGCAATCAATCAACCCACCAACCAATCAACAAACCAAGGAACCAACCATGCAATCAATCAACCAACCAATCGACCAAGCAAGGAAGCAACCAACCAAACGACCAACCAACCAACCAGCCAACCAACCAACCAACCAACCAGCCAGCCAACCAACCAACCAACCACCAACCAACCCACCAACCCACCAAGCAACCAACCAAGCAACCAATCACAAACTCATTCACTCACTCAATCAATCAATCAAGCAAGCAATCAAACGGTCAATCAACAAACCGACCGGCCGACCAACCAACCGATCGACCCACCAACCAACCGATCGACCCACCAACCAACCGATCGACCCAGCAACCAACCAACCAACCAACCAACCAATCAGTCAATCAACCAACCAATCAACCAATCGACCAATCGATAAATCAAGCAAGCAAGCAAGCAAGCAATCAATTAATCAATGAAGCAAGCAAGCAAGCAAGCAAGCAAGCAAGCAAGCAATCAATGAATCAATCAATCAATCAATCAATCAATCAATCAATCAATCAATCAATCAATCAATCAATCAATCAATCAATCAATCAATCAATGAATCCAATCGATCACTAAAACAATGATTGGATCAATCAGTCAATCAATCCATCCCTCCATCCCTCCATCCATGCATCCATGCATCCATGCATCCATCCGTCCATCCGTTCATCCGTCCATCCGTCCATCCGTCCATCCATCCATCCATCCATCCATCCATCCATCCATCCATCCATCCATCCATCCATCCATCCATCCATCCATCCATCCATCCATCCATATCCATCCATATCCATCCATATCCATCCATATCCATCCATATCCATCCATATCCATCCATCCATCCACATCCATCCATCCATCCATCCATATCCATCCATATCCATCCATATCCATCCATATCCATCCATATCCATCCATATCCATCCATATCCATCCATATCCATACATATCCATACATATCCATCCATCCATATCCATATCCATATCCATATGCATATCCATATCCATATCCATATCCATCCATCCATCCACCCATCCATCCATCCCGCGATCAAGCAATCAAGCAACCAAGCAATCAAGCAACCAAGCAACGAACCAACGAACGAACCAACGAACGAACCAACAAAACTGTGTTTTCCAGATGCCATAACTATGAATTTTGATAGGCAACCACACGTGCTTGGTGGACATGAATCCTCACCTAAAAGCTGTCAAGCAAAGGATCTCTGGGTACCCTTTTTCACCTTGGCTTAAACAGCCTAGTTGAAACTACCGTTTGCCGGGGGGGGGGGGGGGGAGGAATTCCATTTGTGACACGCTGGGTCTGTCTCGACAGGCCCTGGGGTAAATTGTCGCAAGACGGGCAAAGCCAGAACCGCATTTCGCTTGTTGGAAAGGCCAAAACTAGTTTCTCCAAGTCGGGCGTTGCGATTGGTCAACAGCTTCCCGATTTGAGCTGAGATTTTGGGGGCGAAGCTGAGTCGGGGATCCCAAAGGTTGAAGCGAGGAACGGATGGAAGGACCTCAAAAAGGGGCGTCGTTTCCGAAAGACATGGCGGTGGGTCAAAATTAAACCACCAGGAATCGGACCGCAGGTTTTAGTCATGGAATCCATTTACCAGGGCTCCATTTTGGGTACCCATTTTTGACCCACTGTTTTATTCCTGGTTGTTGGGGGGGGGGGGGGGCGGGTTTGAAGGTAGGTTGCTTTTCATTCCTTATGGGTGGGGGGGGAAGCTGGTTAAAGGTGGCTTGCACACAAACCCTCAAGAGGCGAAGCGATTGAGTTGGGCCACTCATTTGGCCGGGTTTCGCTTGTCTCGACGTCTCTCGTCGTCTTGTCGTCGTCTCCCGCGAACGGAGCTTGAGGTTCTACTGCGCAGCACCTCTGTAACGATTCTGATCATCGCTGAAAGCTGTGCCATGGCTGGATCAACTCAGATGGAAGACAACCAGGGTCACAACCCCAGAGCCAAAATTTGGCGCATTCCAAGGGGTTCCTTTGTTTTCTGCTGCATTAGGAACTCAATTGCACACCTTCAATCGCAAGCCTCCTATGTTGGAGCCTAGGGTACCTGTAACACGCGAGAGATAGAATCAAGAGGCTGCTTGTAAACGCTTCGCGCTGAGCGCCTCGGCCAGTATCAGCCGGATTCTCTTGCTTGGAAGTGCCCTGTTTTCTGAGTGAGTGAGTCGAGGCAGAAATGGAGCCTTTCTTAAAAAAAAAAAAAAAACATGGTGGGAGCATCCACAGCTAGGCGCAGAACTAGTGCTGTAGTCCAAGGGTTTCAAAGTATACTGATGCAATGTACATATATATGCTCACCCCCCCCCCCCAGGGCCTACCTTTCCACTTCAAAATGTACAAAACCCTCTTATTTTTAAGGACAGGGGGTGTGAGCATATATATATATATATATACGCAAGAAGTGTGCTGTTGCTGCATATTTTTTTGTGGGTGACAAGTCATGTTGAGTAACAACAGCAAAGAGTCTATAAACTTTCAAGACAGTTTATAAACCATGTCAAGGGTTTGACGGTTTCCTTGCAACAAGGGCAGGGGGGGCTACTGAGAAGTCTTTACAAAGTTGGCTGAGTCACACCTCACTGCTAAGACTTCCAACCAACCACCCCCCCCCCCTCCCAAGATTTCCAACCACCCCCCCCCCTCCTTTAACGATACCATGAACACTTCGTAGGGTGTTGTTGCCTTGATGCGGGAAACTCGTCAAACACTCAATAAGGTTTATAAACTTTTCTGAAAGTTTATAAACCTTCTGTAGGCTTATTGCGTAGCAAGTGGAAACTATTGTTTGGGAAGAAAAGGACACTCATTTGAGGCCTTGTTTGATGTGGTTTGGGCATGTGGTCCTAAAAGGTTGATGATTGTGTGTGTGTGTCATCACTGCTGCACTGTTATATCAAAGGCTGTCCTGCAAGCATCTGATTTATCAGTAGAGCACTCATTACCTCAATGGCTTGGTTTCTCAATGGCATCAAAGCTGGCCACAGGCTCAACAAAAATGCAAAAACTGCAAAACTCTGACCTCTGACTTGCATCTGGGTTTTGCATTTTTTGTATTTTTTGAGCCTGTGCAGGTTTTGGAGCTTCCTGGTTTGGATTTTTTGCATTTTTTTGAGCCTGTGCAGGTTTTAAGCACCCAAGGCTCCAAAACCTGCACAGGCTCAAACAAATGCAAAAAAATCCAAACCAGGAAGCCTCAAAACCTGCACAGGCTCAAAAAAATGCAAAAAATACAACAATCCAGACCAATCAAGCCCTGACCTCTGATTTTGCATTTTTTTGAGCCTGTGCAGGTGTTGAGGCTTCCTGGTTTGGATTTTTTGCATTTTTTTGAGCCTGTGCAGGTTTTAAGCACCCGAGGCTCCAAAACCTGCACAGGCTCAAAAAAATGCAAAAAAATCCAAACCAGGAAGCCTCAAAACCTGCACAGGCTCAAAAAAATGCAAAATCCAGACCAATCAAGCTCTGACCTCTGACTTGCATCTGGGTTTGCATTTTTTGTATTTTTTTGAGCCTGTGCAGGTTTTGGAGCTTCCAGGTTTGGATTTTTTGCATTTTTGGAGCCTGTGCAGGTTTTAAGCACCCAAGGCTCCAAAACCTGCACAGGCTCAAACAAATGCAAAAAATGCAAAAATCCAGACCAATCAAGCCCTGACCTCTAACATTGCATCTGGGTTTTGCATGTTTTGCATTTTTTGAGCCTGTGCAGGTTTTGGAGCTTCCAGGTTTGGTTTTTTTGCATTTGTTGAGCCTGTGCAGGTTTTGACGCTGACACCATCAAAAACGTTAAAACAAGTTTGTTTTGCAGTTTCCTTAAAAAACACTGCACATAACAGTGATTTCACTACTGACAAAGTTGCCTCTGAAAACGCTTTCCGTTTTCGTGTTTGTTGCTTTCTCGAATCCTGTTTTGCATCAAGTACAGAAAGCACATCTGAGACACTATCAAAAATTGCACAAAAACACTGTAAATTACAGTGCTGTCTGCAAGGCATCTGCAAACCAAGTGGACACTGAACATCTGCAAATAAATCTCTGTCATGCAAAAAGTAGAAAGGTAAGCCCTGGGGGGGGGGGGGTGACCATATATATATATATGGTAGGGCCCCCCCAAAAAAAACCTACCTTTTCCACAAAACACTGTACATTTCCCGTGTTTTTTCATATATATATATATATAAAGATGGATGCCGCCGCAAGCCGAACGCGGAGGACCCGCAGTGAAGGTTCCAGACGTTTCTTTGATGCCATCGTTTGATTTGACAAACGCCATCATGTTCAGAGCGCGCAGTCCCGCGGGCAGTTTGCCTGGGGCAGTTTGGGGCTGCGGGCCAGAACCATGTCGTGGTAGCTCAGTCCGGGTTTCTTGGGGCTGGCTAGAGTGAGTCCAAGCACTAAGTGCTGGAGGTAGCTGGAAGGATTTTTTTGGCCGCGCAGCAGGCAGAGGCCAGGGTCACTGTCTTGGGCTCAACGCGCAGAACCTCTTCAAGTGCTCAGGCTTTCCTCAAAAAGAAAGTGGAAAGGTAAGCGCCATCCGCGCTTCTGCTCCCAGGCTACCTTTGCGCGTGCAGCATCGTCCGGGAGTGCCGCACAGCGCGCGTCCTGCAGGCGGGGACGAAGCAGTCAGAAGCAGGGCCACTTGTCAAACACATTGCTCCAGCTGGCTTTCAGCATCTATTATACCGTGGGTTGTAAGCCCCGAAGTTGCAGCTATATCCTCAAACAGGCCACTTGTTTCTTGAGCACTTTGAAAGGGAGAGCAGAAAGAGACTGACCAGCCGTTGCTAAGGGCCTGGACGTTTTTTTGTCAAGAGGATGGTTTCGAAGGGGACCTAGGCTTGTTCGGAAGGGCTGGTTTGGCATCCAGGTTTGACACACACACACACACACACACACCGCCTTTTGCTTTGGTTTCGGCAACATGCATTTCACCAGCCGAAAATAAGCGGTCCCTATGACAGAAACCTTCATCACGCTGGCCGCCAACGATCGAGTTCGAGTGGCCGCGATCAGGGCCGCAGCAAACCAGCACTTTACAAGGTGAATGCCCAGTGTTGGCCCAAAAACTATTCAAGAAAAACAGATCCTTCCTCTGCAAAACGGCAGACGGGGGGGCCTTAGAAAATCCTCCCAAGAATTGACCAATTGACATCAGTTTCCCATAGCCATGCCGATTCTGACCCCAAAACTGCCATTCTATGCATGTAGCCCCTGAACATAGGTGTCCTTTTTCGTTGTTTTGGTAGAGAATAGATGGCGATTCCTGGTTGACCTGGTTATTTCATCATGCAGGGCCATCGTTTTTTTCCCAAAAGGACACCTACTCACCTCTTAAAAACACAACTTTTCAACTTGTCACGAAAGCTAGCTTTAGCTAGCTGAAGTTTCTCCTTGCGTAAGCAAGGTAAGGGGCTCAAATGCCGAAAGATTGATTTTTTCAATTATTTGAGCCGAAAAGATTGAAAAACATCAATTATTTAGACCCCCCCCCCCCCTCCCCCCCTTCCCGGGTCTCAGGCTCGATTCCTCCCTGGTCCATCCCCCCCCCCGGGCAGTGGCTCAGTGTTCAGCAGTCTCGGTTTGCCCGTTTTGGACTTGGTGCTACGAACTTTTACATGTTCCACCGATTCAGCTTGTTCATTTGAGACCTCAGTCTTCTCGGTAAACACACGCTGCATGCAGAACCCAGAATTGCTTTAAGACAGCTTCTGACGCCTCTCGTTGCTTTAATTTTTCAAGGTTTGCCACGCCACCATGTGCGTTTGCGTGTCGCATCCTACGAATCTTGCCGGGCCTCTCGTTGTACACAAGCTACCTATGAATCCACTCTGTCACCGACCCATCTCATGCAACAACTGCTAGCTTTCGTTCACCCGCTCTTCAAGTTTGGGGTAACATGGCTGTAAAAGATTAACTTCCCCAGGGCTTGGAGTTTTAAGGGGTAAGCCTATGCCCCTGAACCCTGAGCATCCACAGGCGCTGCTGGAGCAGTTGAAGGCCAAGAGCGGGCAGCAGCGCAGCCGCGGCTTCGGGGTACTGCAGCTGGCCCTCGCCAGCTTCGCCCTGCCCATTTTGGCGCCTCGGACGCGACATTTGTTTTCCTTTTTTTTTTTTTGGCGAAGAACGCGAAGACGTGGCAAGCGCCAACCAAGCGCCCAACAAGAAATGCACCATTTCCTTTGACTAGACGGTTCTACCGTGTTTTTGTTTGTTTGGGATCATCGTAATCCCCACATGAAAACATCTGTGTAATGTTGGTAGAACCCAGGTCAATGGGTTTCGGGCGTTGCAGGGTACGTGTGTTTCGAGGGTGCCCTCTCAAAGGTAGGTTTGAAGTGAACTCAAAAGTGAAACCACAGTTTGTTGGAGTTTTTCAATTTGACACACCACTGAGCGGCTTTTGGTTCGCCCACGTTGGGGGCGTGCTTTGTTTTTGGAGGGTAGCCCTTTTGGTTTTTGCTTACAGCGAAGCCGAAGGAACAGCACCCATGTTGGCCCTCCCATTTGATGAAAAATCCATATAATTTGCTTTTTTAGGTTTTGCAAATTCACCTTTTGGCCAAAGTATTACCTGAGACACTTTCGGATGGAGCGATGTTCTACGGGCGCCTTTCCCATTCTTTCCGGCATCATTCTTTCTAAACCTCCAGACACCAAGGGAAAACAGCTAGTTTTTGAAAAGAATCATGACCCCCTGGAAAAATGGTTTCGTTGCTTTTGGGTTTCCTACCAACTCCAACAAAAACAGATCACTTTGGCGGAGTTCCCCTTTCTTCTTGAAGGAATCAACCCCTCGAATGGCTCAATCTGCCCTCTGATCCATTTCCCCATCCATTTCCGAGGAGCGGCAGGCGGATGCACTGCAGGGCGCCCTCCGGCCGAAAGGAAACACCGGGCTGCAAAAAGCAAGTGGTTTGCTACAAGTACCAAGGATTGGTTGGGCTTGGCGTTTGACTTGACTTTGCTGTGATGTTGGGGAACGAGCGAACCCTGTGTTGGGTGGAAGACTGGCATGTGTGCGTTTGGTGCTAGCAAGTGAGTTCTGCGAACCTGAGGTTGCACATAGGTCCAGACCCCGAATAACATATGTTAGTGATGTTCTGTACGACGAGCTGAGGCAAGCCGAAGCTTCAAACCGAGTTGTTGCTTTACCTTCACTCACATGGCTGTGGGTCAAAACCAATGGTACCATTTTGGGGTAGGTGCACCACCCATCTTAGTCTATTTTAGTGGGGATTGGGATGTTCACTGGGGGTACAGGATTTTGACCCATGGCCACATATAAACAACCGGCTGGAAGTGAAGACATTGTTCCATCATGGGAAGTGGAACGGCCTGGATGATACGGCAATGAGAACGCTACTGTGAACGTCTCATGTTTTGGCGAGCTTCCCCGTGGATCTATATTGTGCTTGGATGGTTCGTGCCTCCTGTTTCAAGCTGCATGTGGACCGTGAAAAGTGGGTGACATAGGGCCTTTGACCCTCCCTTTGCCACCTTGAAGGGCGTTCTGACAAGATTTGCCATTTGCTTCACATCGTAGTTGTGGAACCCATCCATCTCTCACGGTTATAACCCACTTACCATGGTTGCAAGTCCAAGCGGGAGCAAGACAAAACCAGGGTGGTAAGTAGCCCACTTACCATGGCTGCGAGTCCCCTAATGTTGACCCCAGATTAATAAACCCCTGTTTATTAATATGGGGGTGTTCTCGGTTTTGGTGGGGATTCAGACCACTTTTGGAGAGGAACACCCCCATATTCAATTAGCAGGGGTGTATTAATCCGGGGTCAACATGAAGTTGGGAACAAATAGATGGCCCTGGTTTACCTGGTGGTTTAATCATCTACCAGGGAAACCCATCTATTTCTCCTAGTCCCCAATCAGTGGCAACCTGTGAATAAACCCCTGTTTATTAATCCGCCATTCAACCCCTGTTTAATCAACCCCTGTTTATTAATAAGCCCCTGTTTTGGAAGGGAACACCCCCATTCAGTGGGAAAGCCTTTTGGTTGCTCCCCACCGAGCCACGTCCCATAGCGAAAGCGATGCCCAGGCCATCCGCGAGGGCATGGAGGACGCGCGGGACGACGTGCGCGCGCTGGCGCGGCGCTGCTTCTGGGCCTTCGCGCAGAAGTTTGAGGCAGGGGAAACCACCAGACAGCCAGGCATTTCTTTGGTGCATGTTGCCAAGGGATGTTGGGACTTTAACTTTCAAGCCCAACTAATGTTTGTTTTTTCAAATTACACCACTAAAAGATAAACTTTTAGCAGGGGAGCAGAAAGCAACCGAGATTTGCTGAAATGAATAATTATGTTTGATTGAACACCTGCTGGTTTTTAGAGGGAATCTGGCACTACTGGACATGTTTGTTCCAGTTCAGTTTGGCAGAGGTTTCAGTTTGGGGTTGTACTTGTGTGGTGGAGCCCATCGTTTCTTCCCCACCAAAAATGCTAAAACTTTTGGTCGGGTGGCTGTAAATAATTTTGCTTTGGTCTGACTATGTTTGGCTTCGCCTGTCTTTCACACCACGTGTACCATTTACCAGGTTGCTCGGTCGACCGCCCAGCTTTCCCAGTGTGTGACCCTTCGGATAAGGCTTTCCAGCTCGGTGACAACCCGCCGCCCCTCTTGGATCTTTGTGTGTCAACATTGAGGAGGGAGAAACTTGCAACTTGATGCAGCTGGGTGAATTATAACGACCTCACACGACCTCACCCCAAATGGTGGTTTATGTGCGGAATAAATCCCCCAACCACCTTATTTCAGGTTGGTGACATATTATAATTCACTCAGATGCAGCACCGCACATGTCAAAAGGTTTCGAGTTCTTCGGCAACTGGACAAAGGACCACGTAGGCTTACGGAGTACTATCAGATTGAATGCGAGCGCTGCTCTCAGTGGACTATTGTCGATGGAAGCACAAAGCAGCACAGCTTGAACTATCCTCAACGGGCCGTAAAAAAGTGTCTTTGTCTTTTTTGAGGGTACAGTCTTTTGGGATCGCTTTGAAGGGAGACCAACAGGAAAACCGAAGGCATTTTGGGGGTGTCTCCCGCATAGGTAGCCGAGAGCCTTGGGTGGTGTGAGTCTAGGAGCGCGGCCGGCGATTCCTGGCGCGGCTCTCAGCGCAGAAGCAACGGCAGCTCAGGGCGGATCAGCCGGAGTTGGAGACAGGCGCATGAGAAATGGAGTTTGACCCTGAACCATCCAACTGGTGGTTTCCTTTAAGGGGACCCCCTTGGGTTCATTCCCACATCTACTGAGTAGTAGCAAGTTTTGCTGGGGCGTGTTTTGTTTCTTTGCTTTGTGGGGTTTTGAGGGGGGACAGGGAGGGGGGAAGGAAAAATTGGAGTTATAATTTGAACATACTTTAGACTGGGGGGGATCGGGGGGAAGGGGAGTTTCGGGGGAGGGGGATTGCGGGGGATTGGGGGTTTCCGGAGGTTCAAGGAGTTTGGGGGTTGGGTTGGGAGATGCGTTGTGTTTTGCATGCGGTTGAGTGGGTTTGTTGGATGGATTTGTTGGGTGGGTTTCTTGGGTGGTTTTGTTGGGTGAGTTGGGTGGGTTTGGCGCAGGGTGTTTCTTGATTGTTTGGTTGCTGTTCAGTTTTGGGGGAGCCGGTAGAGTTCAGGAGAGGGTAGGGTACGGATTTGGGGTAGACGCAGGTAGACTGACAAGAAGGGCACGCCCTGGAATTTGCTTGCCAGTTGATGGGCTTGAAATGAATGTGCCGGTATGCGTTCGATATGTTCTGTGCAGACATCGCATGCCCGTTTGCCATCGCGTATGCTTTCAACAGCCCATTTCTGAATGTAAAGGGTGATGGATATTTGTTTTGGAAGTGTAAGTAAGGTTTAGGCATTTGTAAATATAAACGGACAAATTGGGGGAAATGCACACTATTCTGCCTTCAGCTCAAACGGAAGGGGGTCCCTTAGGACTTTCTGGGGTGGGTGCCATATCCAAAGGCGGAAAGATTAATTTTGACAATGTGCACCTTTTCTTGGTGTTTCCTAGGTTTTTCAAGGTCTTTAGGCGTTGGTCGTTGGGTTTCCATTTAACCCACTAAAGGTTAAAAAAACAGAAGCAGAAAGCAGAGGGGATCCGAGAACTGTGACAGCCATTCAACCCACTAAAGCTTGAACAAACAAAACCACGCGGATCCAAAAACGGACAGAGAACGGCTCCACAGGTTTGGTCAGATCCAAGTCTCTTAGCCAGGCTCCACAACCTGTCCCAGCCCCTGTCCTTCGACTGGCACGGGTAGTGAGCGGAGCCGGGAGCGCGAGCGTGCGCTGAGCCAGCCGCGACAGGCACATGAGAGGTGCCATGGGGTTCACAGCCATGTGCTCAAAACTCGGGTAAGGTGAGTGAGGGCCCACCATGAAGGTTTTTGAAGGGAGAACCTCAACCATGAAGGGGGACAACCCCAACCATAAATGGGTGCACTTGCCTTTATCATTCCTTACATGTGTTTGGGTAGTAGACCATGTTTATACCATTTGTTTGATTTTGATAATGACTCACATGGTCTATGGGGCCAGCCCTTGACACAGCTCCCTTGAGGCCGGCGCCTCGTCTCCGTTCCGCCTCCGCCAAGTCCCTGAAATCGGCGCCGGCGCCGGCGGCCTCGGCGACGCCTGCGTCGCCCGCGTCGCCGGCGTCGGCGTCGGCGGGCTTGGCGCCGGCGGCGGCTTCGGCGGCGGCGCGGCGTGGCGGGGCCGCAGGGCGAGGAGTGATTCGTTTTATTGGAGTTCGGCTCAAGATATGAGTGTGGGTCAAAATTAAACCAGGGGACCGCAGGTTGTAGTCCAAGTTTCCGGGTTCCATGTTGGGTACATGTTGTTGACCCACAGCAATATATGGTGGCAGTGAAGAATTTTGGGACAGGCCAGCGGTCAGAATCCAATTTATGGCACCCTTTGAACTCAAACCAAACAGTTCTCTTTTGAGACCAAAGCAAGCGCCGAAAGCCCCCTTGTGTACGGTGGATGCAATTAGGCCGTGGCCTATATCAACTTCTGTAGTCAACTAGCGCCAAAGGTCAATACTAATAAGTTTGGGCGTTGGGCGTGTCTCAACATAGGGGGGACCCGAAGATCTTCTGGTTCCTGTTGGCTTCCCTGAAAGCCAAAAAAAAAGGATTCCCCCCAGCCCCCCAACAAAAGGAAGGACACACCCCGCACACGCGTTTCCATATGCTCGTCTCGGCTTGAGGCTTGAAGC